>CM060950.1:288392958-288632958 GCA_030765055.1 Mantis religiosa
ACGAAGCTTAGCTTCCCGGTTCAGTCACAAATCTCTGAAGTGCTTAATAGAAATGGTAATCGGGCTAGTTTTTATTAATTTGTTAGGTTACTGTGTCTTTTATAAATATGATTTCGGATACCTGTAAAGATATGAGCCTAATATTAGAATACCTTGTTTAGACCGGTCTGTATTAATCAAATGAAATATTTTTTTGATAAAAGAGTCCAATTATTCATTTAATATTTAAATGGAAATTTGTAACATCTGCATACTCTTTACACACTGTTACACACGTTAATGGGATACATTCGATACCTCCATACCACTCGGTGATACGGAAGTATGTCTTATATTTCGTGATAAAATCTTGGATACTTTTAAATGTTTAAGTGTTGTATTGTTGAAAGTTGCGTTTAACTTGTTGTTGGTTAAGGAATGAAAGAAGCCAAAACTTAACGTTATTGCTTTCCATCCTTTTGTGCCCAAAGAATTGCTGGCTATAGTCCTTCAGATTTTGACAGTTTGCTGTGAGTGAATGACCCAACATTCCATAGACCCCTTGTGTCTAAATGAAAACGTGCAAAACAATCCGGAAAGCAGCATAGGTACTCATGCAACATGCAGCATTAGGGTTATTATAGCTGAGTTGTGAATGAAACTGATTTAGCTAATGTGCTAAATCTAATTTCTACAATAGCTTGCTGGGCCATTACATTTATCAGTGGCGAGGCGTGACTTTCAAAGCGAATGAAGCTCTAAATAATAACTTAAATAATAAAGACTCAACTAAGGATACTCTTCAGTATATACTATTTCTATTCTGCAGTTATACGTAGGACCTTCTTGCACTGCAAGACTGTTCATACTACAGGCATACATTTTCCTGCTTTCCCTCTCCACTCCGACGTTCCAATTTTCCCTACAGCTGGCCCACACTGCGTGAACTGATAGCCTAAAATGTAGAAAGTATGCAATTCACACACTTTTGCTAATAACTTAAAACTTAACAATAATTCCCTATGTTACACCGCTATACCAATCTACTTAATATACTAATGCTAATGCTATTGAAATATACTCGTATTTAAAAGCGCCACAAAAAACACAAAATAAACTTTTATTCACACGCTACACGTGACAAAACCAGCCAACCTAACTATCCAAAATTCTCCATTTGTTCCGGAAACCTACGAAGCATGGTATTCAAATTTACGAATGCGTAAATACAGAAATATTCAGTATTGAATGAGCTAGGAACTGGTCACTTGAATCTAAGCAGCTGTAAAACTGTCCGCAGCACCGTGGATGTTCGCAAATAAATTTTGAAAATGTATCCAGAGCTAATAAAATATTATTTGGCATGAATTTTGTTTCTTTTCTTTTTCTCTTAAAATTCTTGGGGAAGTGACGCTTCCAGCACTCCATTGCACGCTTTGCCACTAACATTTACCTGCTCTGATGACAAATATTTGTGAATCTGGCACAAACAAGTCCAAATTTAAGGCGTTAGTGCATGGAAATATTTGTTCTTTCCTTTCCTTTGTTAATTTGTGTTTTGCGAGCCCAACTCGGGACACAGCTATATCTTACGGTATATTGTACACTAATTTCCATGAATAGTTTGATTTTCCGATGTACAACATTGATACTGAATACAACATAAGTACAGCGTGGAACTATATTCTGTTTAACCTTGCCCCGCTGACATGTATCTATCCGCGTACAACTGCCTTCCTCCTCGTCCTAATTGGCTGATGATTTCGCGCCATAGGCCATAGGCCATGCCTTTCCGTCACATTTAAACCTGCAGTAAACGTCATAATAATTGCCGGGAAGATAAATAAAATCATACAAATAAGCATATGAAGGCGTGCAAAAATACAAGTTTATAATGAAATGAGCAAGTTGGAACTTAATGACGAGCAATGTAACTGAAACAACTTTATAATGAAAGGCCTTCGGCCTTTTCCACTGGAATTTTTTAAACCAGCACACATACCTTTCAAAAATGCTTGTCTTTCAGTCTTAAAAGCCGTGTCACGCCATACCTTACTTTTCGTGTGTTCTTCATTCTCCCAAATCTCGTCAAGGCAGTAGGTATATTTTGCGACTTGTATCTCGGTACAGTCTGACTGTTCTTAAATAACGTCTTCGCCACACAGCAATATCGCCTCTGTTTTAGCACATTTTTCTTGCCTCTTTTTTCATTCACAAACCCCAGCTGTATTAGCAATCTGGCGAAATTTGATGAATCTGCATCCTCATTCACAGCAGCTGGAATGTTATTTATGTGAGGGAGTTCGTTTCTAAAGAAAAAACTATACGCCTGACGACGCACAGCACTTTTCAGGTATTTTCTCCGAGCACGCGCTTTTGTTTATTCCTGCTCTTGCCTGGAGTGGTAAGTTTTCTTGTTTTCTCAATTTCACATCGCGATGTTCCTACGGATCTAACACTCACACCTCTCACTTCAGAGCACAGCTGTTCGACTTCTTTCACTGACAAAGACGGATTCTTCTCTAGGAGTGCATTAAACTCATGCACCGCAATTCTTTTTTCGCCTGTTTGTAAGGATTTATCCTTGCGATGCTTCAGCGCAAAACTGACGGTAAACTCTGTCGTTATTCATAGAAGTACACGCGCAATAAACGACCAATAAAATAATTTGGCTTTCGCACTAGGCACAACAACCTTCGAATGCCGATATATGACTAATCTCTGTTTCATATAACCTTGCCCCGCTGAAATGTATCACTCCGCGTTCAACAACCCTCCCCCTCACCCTAATTGGCTAATGCGTTCGCGTCATAGGCCATAGGCGGTGCCTTCCCGTCACATTTAAACCTGCAGTAAATGTCGTAATAATTGCCGGGAAGGCAAATAAAATCCTACAAATATCATACAAATAAGGATATGAAGGCCTGCAAAAATACAAGTCTATAATGAACTGAGCAAATTGAGACAGAATGACTGAGCAATGAAACTGAAAGAGTTTATAATGAAAAGCCTTTGGCCTTTTCCACTGGGATTTTTTAAACCAGCACACATACCTTTCAAAAACGCTTGTCTTTCAGTCTTAAAAGTCGTGTCACACCATACTTTACTTTTCGTGTGTTCTTCCTGTATATTTATCGATTTGTATCTCGGTGCAGTGTGGTTGTCCTTAAATAGCGTCTTCGCCACAAAGCAATATCGCCTCTGTCTTTTAGCACATTTTTCTTGCCTCTTTTTTCATCACAAATCCCAGCTGTATAAGCAATCTGCTGAAATTTTTTAAATCTGCATCGTCGTTTACAGCAGACGAAATGTTACTTATGTTAGGGAGTTCGTTTCTAAATAAAAACTACACACATGACGACGCACAACACTTTTCACGTATTTTCTCCGAGCACGCACTTTTGTTTATTCCTGCTTTTGCCCGGAGTGGTAAGTTTTACTGTTTCCTCAATTTCATGTCGCGATGTTCCTACGGATCTAGCACTCACACCTGTAACTTCAGAGCACAGCTTTTCGACTTCTCTCACTGACAAAGACGGATTCTTCTCTGTGAGTGCATTAAACACATGCAACACAATTCTTTTTTCGCCTGTTTGTAAATAATTATTCTTGCGATACTTCAGCGAAAAACTGGCGGTAGACTCTGCCCTTATACATACAATAAGTACATGCGCAATAAACGATCATTAAAATAATTTAGCTCCAGCACTCTCGAATGGCGATGCATGACTAATCCAGTTCAAAACAAGGTCAGTGATAAAAGTCATATAAACAAATATGTCATCACTACCGCTAAATCACGTGCTATCGTGCCATGTGCTTGAGAGCAAAGAAACCTCCTCTTTACTTCGTTTAAGAATTAACATGCATTTCAGATAAATCAACTCTGTAACATAATTTATTTAATTAAAACAGTTACGAAAATATAAATTTGACAATTCTGTTCCAACATCTAATGATATATCACCATGTTAAATAACGAACTAAATTTTATCGCACGACAGTCATTACCACAACATCAACCAATGAGAGGTGATTAGGTCACGTGGCCGTTAAGAGATACTGGGCAAGCTTACGTTAAACAAGGTATAATCCAGTTCAAAACAAGGTCAGTGATAAAAGTCATATAAACAACTATGTCCCGCTGAAGCACGTGCTATCGTGTCATGTGCTTGAGAGCAAAGGAACCTCCTCTTTACTTCGTTTAAGAATTAACATGCACTTCAGATAAATCAACTGTGTTGCGTAATATATTTAATTAAAACAGTTACGAAAATATAAATTTGACAATTCTCTTGCAACACATATAGTTATATACAGATATATCACCATGTTAAATAACGAACTAATTTTTACCGCACGACAGTCTTTACCACAGCAGCAGCCAATGAGAGGTGATTAGGTCACGTGAGCAGTAAGCGATACTGGGCAAGCTTACGTGAAACAAGGATTAGTTTTGGTGTAGATTGTACTTATAATAAAATAGTGTGTAAAAACCATTTTTGCGCGGTGGAAATCATACAAGAAATTTAAATACGCATGTTATATTCATACACGGAGTGAAGTTTAAGAACCTCTACTGAAAGAGCAATGTACGAGTTTACATTCCCTGCCAGGACAGTAATATGACAGTTGAAAATAATGAGAAAAAACAAAATTGATTACATGAGTTTATACACGGAAAACTACTAATAAGAAATTAATTCAACTAAACCTATGGTTTTTATAGCCTTTTATAAAGTGGGATTCCAGTATCGTACTTAAAAAGTAGTAGAACTACCGAGTATCGAGAAATTGTGGTATGGTCGCATCACTGATTCCCACAAATGATCTTTCGAGATTCGAACACGTAAAACTTGAGTTTAATAAAACTTAGAAACATGAAATAAAAAGGGAAACTCAAGAAATTTTGTTGTAGTGCCTTTTATATGTTCAATTTGAGCTCCCTTTGGTACCAAGGTACACATCAAGCCTGTAGTACATTTTTGCCCAGATATAGTCAGTCCATTTTATAATTAGGCTCACATCATCTTAATTACAGTCCCCGTCACGAATGATGGCCGTTGCGCAGTAGATAAATATCTAACGACGTCATAGTCACGTTCTTTGTAGCTAATTAGGCGTAGTGTGTTTCAGAACGCGTGTGAGAGAAATAGTCTAACTTTTAACACTGAAATTAAATAATTTCTAGCAATTAACCTACTCCATTGTGTGATAGGAAGGTAGTTAATAGTTCTGCCGATGGCCGAAGCAAAAAACGTTGCGTTCTTCACAGCCAAGCCAGAGAAATACAGTATAATGTGTACAAATACTTCCTTGGAAACATGGAAGAGACCGTTAAATTCCAAAGTTGGAATTTTAAGTTCCGGCGAACTCGGGAAGCCTAAGGCAGCATGTTACACGCAACACGATTCTTTTTATTTTGAGCACCAGCGACATATGCACTGCTAATTCTGGATGTTAAAGTGTCCGGGAGATTGTGTTACTTCATAAAAGGGAACACCTTAATCGAAGTTTTTCGCATTTGTAGACTTACAATTTTCTGATTTCGACAAAAAGATTACACTTGCTTTACTATCTGTTTTTGGCTGTAATTTCACGTGTACTATTCAGTTGTGTTTTATTGTTACAAATGTACCGGCAGTGAAGTGTTTGATTTCTTTTTTAAAATCCAGCTATCCAGGGGACTGTGCCATTATTTCAAATCCAATTATGAGATTCATCTTGTTCAATAGTTGTGAATAAATATTATATAATAAACAATCTTAAGAAACAGTTGTTTGAGATCAGCTTCTATTGAGCCAGCTTCACTTGATCAACGATCTAATGTTATATACAATGCATGTTTGTGTCTTTGGCATAAACAGTATTTTATCTGCTCCACGTTTAAGGGGTCACCAGAACGAAGTTCGGTTAGGCTGAGCTCCCTGGATAAATGTTGTTCCAGTTTTCCCCCATCCTAAAAGATGAATGTCGGACAACTCTAACCTCAACGGACGCCGGAACCATCCGAATGTCGTTTATCCATTTCATTGGTGTTCGACATGAGTTAGCATCGAAGGACCTTAACAAAGAGAAATGGGATGCATATTATCATTCCAAGGGCGATATTTTAATCTCTAAGCTTATATTTTCAGTTACTTGTTTTTTTTTCTCTACAAGGTATTTATAGTAAGGAGAGTATTGCATTGAACCCAAAATGTTGATCTTTGTTTTCATTGAAAATGCGCTTCTAGATCCTCATAATACCAAACAAAGATGAGTATTTTTGGAGAAAAAGACCTTGTAGGTGTTAATGTGTGCTTGTGTTCCTGTGAACAGCCTAATTAAAAAAATGTGAGTTATATACCTAACAAAACTATATTTATTTGCAGCATCTACAAACCATTTCAAGGAACACACCCAACCGTCCTACCTATAAACTGAAGGATATTAAAAAATTATTCTAACCATTGACATTTAAATACGATATGTTTCAGTTATTTTCATGGCAAAGCAGTTCCTTATCTTGTATTTTTAGAAACATCTTCTGACGTCCATTTAATTCTGGATAACTTTACATAAACAAGAGATCTATCTATCTAATGTAGAACATCTAATAAATGTTTTGTGGAGTGAACAATTTCTTAGATTATTCCTTCTTATTTCTCTGAATTTACCAGTACGTTTCTCAGATAGGAAGCCATTATTAATTTGTTAACCCTTGGTCATGACAAGAGAACGTAATTCCAAATGCACCAAAAGGAAAAAAGCGCATTAAACAGTTGAACATCGCTAAAAGTAAATTGCATTGCAGTGTTCTCCAGGTATCTACATGGAAATTTGGAATAAGGCAAAGTTTATCTCGCTTAGCGTAATGTGGTTACTATTGCAAGAACAGTTTTACAAGGTTAGAGAAAGTCATGTGAGAGCAGCTCATTATATGATTTAGTTAGTAGGACAACTACGGTTCTTGGTTATTATTAAACACAATTTGGACATAGTTCACCGAAAGTTTTATCATTTGCAAAATAGCTCAATGGGTGAGTCTGAGAAGAGCAGGCAATCAGGTGATTCTGTGAGCATTAAAGCCCACGTAACCTGCAGGAACACTGGTTCGATGCACGGTAGACTTCTGGTAGATGAAAGCCTTATGACAAGGTCCTAGTGAACACGTGTTTCATCGAAGTTTGGCCATCTCTAATCCTCTGTGGGTGTTTGGTAAAAGTCTGGATCTAATATTGCTCTCTGTCTCTGTCCATCCGATGTCGGTCTTCTTTGTTTGGGTTGTTGCTCATCATCAGACTATATTTTCTAATGTGACTAATAAAGAGTTTGGTCAATCATTTAGAAAGCGATTTGTACCAGTCAGTTAAGAAAGCTACCACAATGTCCAAGATGTAGGTTTCCCTGCATGACTGCCTAACTCCATTGCTTGCCCTGAAAGCTTTTCTGTGACTCTTTTGTATAAATGGATTGCTTTCTAGAAAACTATTCAAAATATCTAAATTATATTGTAAGAATATAAAAACCACCCTAAGTTTTGTTACTTAAGTTTCTGAATTGTTGTTTATTTAATATATGTAGTTAATTAGGTTAAGTTTTATACAGTTAACAAAATTGTAATATCTTGGCTAATAAACAAAACTTTTGGATTAATAGAGACCAGCGTACTCAGTTGGCACGTACTTCCAATAAAGCTGATAGGCTTATATCCTATATCAACTCAGGTTCCTAAATTTCGTAGAATGAACATAGGTGCTAAGGGGCTCTCAATTTTCTCACAAGAATAAGGCAAGAATAGAGGTGCAAAATGCAACAAAAGGGATGCTCACATTAGCAATAACGTAAAAATGGCCGTGATACGAATACTTCCCCGAAAATTACTAAGTGCCTCATTCCGTTGTTTTTTTGTAGTTTATCGTACAGATAGGTGATAAATGTTTTATTCAAGGGCAACCGTTTATGTCATGAGCCCTAAGTACTACTTTTGTTGTCAGGCTCGTATCCTTTTCGATATCGGCGGTATAATTCCCTCCCTTCGAAAGACCGGTTTCTCGAAACTTGTTTTATAAAATGCAGGACAAAAATAGGTTTAGAAGTTGAAGCAGACCAATTTGTTAGGTACAACCGGTATCTAAAGGAACATAAGACCGACGTCCTCCTTGTGTATTATTAGAAAGTGTTAATAATTACTTTGACAAAGTGCGTTTGGTCCAACTTCCTGTTGTCATTTTAATCACTAAATAATACCAATACCATTACCAACACCATTACCAACACCATTACCAATACCATTACCAATACCATTACCATTACCATTACCATTACCAATACCAATACCATTACCAATACCATTACCAATACCATTACCAATACCATTACCAATACCATTACCAATACCATTACCAATACCATTACCAATACCATTACCAATACCATTACCAATACCATTACCAATACCAATACCAATACCATTACCAATACCATTACCAATACCATTACCAATACCATTACCAATACCATTACCAATACCATTACCAATACCATTACCAATACCATTACCAATACCATTACCAATACCATTACCAATACCATTACCAATACCATTACCAATACCATTACCAATACCATTACCAATACCATTACCAATACCATTACCAATACCATTACCAATACCATTACCAATACCATTACCAATACCATTACCAATACCATTACCATTACCATTACCAATACCATTACCATTACCATTACCAATACCAATACCAATACCAATACCAATACCAATACCAATACCAATACCAATACCAATACCAATACCAATACCAATACCAATACCAATACCAATACCAATACCAATACCAATACCAATACCATTACCATTACCATTACCATTACCATTACCATTACCATTACCATTACCATTACCATTACCATTACCATTACCATTACCATTACCATTACCATTACCATTACCATTACCATTACCATTACCATTACCATTACCATTACTATTACTATTACTATTACTATTACTATTACTATTACTATTACTATTACTATTACTATTACTATTACTATTACTATTACTAATACTAATACTAATACTAATACTAATACTAATACTATTACTATTACTATTACTATTACTATTACTAATGCTAATCCTAATGCTAATGCTACTGCTAATGCTAATGCTAATGCTACTGCTACTGCTACTGCTACTGCTACTGCTAATGCTAATGCTAATGCTAATGCTAATGCTAATGCTAATGCTAATGCTAATGCTAATGCTAATGCTAATGCTAATAATAATAATAATAATAATAATAATAATAATAATAATAATAATAATAATAATAATAATAATAATAATAATAATAATAATAATAATAATAATAATAATAATAATAATAATAATAATAATAATAATAATAATAATAATAATAATAATAATAACACCAGCGACATCTGTACTTGTAATCTGCTAATTGTGGTTTTTAAGGTGCCCGGGAGATGGTGCTACTTCATAAAAGGGAACACCTTAATTTATGTTTCGAATTTGTAGACTTACATTATTCTGATTTCGACAAAATTTTGGCTTTCTTAGATATAAATTTACAGTTGCTTCACTATCTGTTTTTGGCTGTAATTTTACGATGTACTGGCAGTGAAGTGTTTGATTTCTGTTTTAAAATTCAGCTATTCAGGAAACTGAGCTGTTATTTCGAATCTCATTTTCAGAAAACTGAACAAATATTATGTGGTAAACAATCTTTTGAAACAGCTCTTTGAGATAAGGTTCTAATGAAGCTGTCACTTGAACGATATACCTACATTTGCAGCCTTAATAATACCTAAACCCTTTTTCTGAAACAGAGAGTAAGATTATCTACAGATGTGACTGATTACTCGTTAACAGAAAATTCTTACAATACATTAAATGTTCATAACTGTCTGCTCTATGCAGAGACATATTCCGAAACTTACATCTTTATACCAAAATGTACAAATTGATGTTATGATGTAAAAAATTTTTCGATAATTTGTAACTGAAGCAAAAGCTTGTGTTAATGTAGGAGAAGGTGATGTAATTCACTTGGAAAAGCGCATAGAAAGAACAAAACAATGAATGACCTTGACGATTTCGAAAAGAAGATACTTCGTCGCAAAATTTTTTTGATGCATAAGAATGGCAGGTTTGCTACGGCGCATAAGCTTGTGAACGAAATGAAATAAGGTACTCTTGTGACTAGGATTTTGCTATAGGAAATGCCCTAACTGAAGAAAGTTAATAACGGAACTTAATGACATCTTATCCGAAAGAACCATGTTTCTCAGAAAAATGTAACCATTAGAAGCCAGTGCTACATTAAAATGTATTATTTAGCTGAAACCTAGGTAAACCAAAATCATACTAGGTCTGTTTTTTTGTCAAATGAGTGACGGGAGTGAGGGTTTGAAAGTTTCAATTGGCAAAGGCGGCCTCCTGATTTTGTGCCACGCTGGTTCAGCCGACATTTTTTTCTTCGCAGATAGTAGATTAATTTTTCGCTCTAAATCTAAGTCTCCATCTGATTATCGTACAGAAATGAATGTGTTTAAATACTGGTTTTTGAACAAGTTCTTGCTATTTTAGACCCGAGATCGGCTATAGTAATGGAGATTGTAAGTTTTTACTCCATACTGGAGAACGTAGCATGCTCTAATACAAGAAAATCATATATTGTGGCTTGGCTATCCAATAGGCAAATTACTTTTGCCTCATCATAAACAAGAGAAGAGTTGCTGTAGATTATTAAATTAATTAAACCCCAATTGTGCTATGAATTGGACCCCATTGCTGCGGAACATGCACACAGACTAGAGTGACTACCACCTTACCGCTGCTACAACAATCCAATGGAATTGGTGTGGGCACAAGTGAAGGATAGGAAAGAAAAGTAACACCTTTAAAATTGCAAATGCGGAGAGACTGACACACAAGGCCGTAGAAAGCACTACTGCATCCAAGTTGCGCGACTGCGTCCATCTCGCAGAAGAGCTTCAAGAAGATCATTTTAAGTCAGAATTTTACAGGAATGCTCTAATGGAACATTTCATAGTGAGCCTACGAGATTCCGTTTGTGAAGGAGAATCCAGTGACGAAGAACAAGGTAAGATATGCTTTTATATAGTGATAATAACATTTAACAACAAAGTAAACAGATGAAAGATGTAGACTGTATATGGAGTGTACCTAAAAGTTTAGTTTCCAGTTTTGAGTGGTATTTTCTATGAATACAGACAGCAAATAAGCATTTCATCACAACTAGAGGTAGTATTCTACCCAACTTAACTATGTGAGTAAAAATAGCTATTTTCTTTTATTATATGGCTTGTTAAATGTAATTTTATTAATTTATAATTACGGTATAACTAAGAAAAGCTATGCATCGCTGATATTACAGCAGTCAACTGTTTCAGCCGCAGCTTGGCTATTAACAATTTGGAAAATCAGCTCTGACACCCAACTTCAAGATGAACAATAGCAACACTACAACCGCAGTTATTCTTCAATTGCTCAACCTGTGCGAAATAAGGAACAAGCTTTAGTTATTGAAGCGAATGACAGTTTATCACTCAAAGAATATGTATTAGCTATAGGAAAATTAGTTAATCCCACAAATATTAGATTCGTTTCACGTAATTCTAACAGCAAAGTTTGTATCTACTTGAGAAACAAAACCTTGGTGGAAGACATAACCTCAAGGTCTTCAAAGATCAAAATTAATGATATATCCTTGCAAATCAGACCTCTCCTAACTAAAAATAAAAGGTTTATAATATCTTATGTGTGCCTGGTGAATCCAAATCATATGATTGAGAAAACTCTTTTGAATAAAGGTATTGAAACAGATTCTGCAATTTCCTACATCAGAGCAGGGATTTCTATACCAGAGTATACCCATAAAATGAGCTTCCGCCGACAAGTTAATGTGAAATCTGAAGTTTTTTATAAACTGCCTGAATCCATGCCAATAGAATTTGAAGGCACCACATACTGGATTTACTTTTCATCAGATGCCCCCACCTGCTTCCTTTGCAAAATGGGAAAAGATTTTGCGAAGCAATACAAATTGTCCGTGGAATCTCCTAATGACCACGAAATGCCGAAAAAACGAGGAATGTAATTCCTAAGAAGATCTGAGTAGTATCAAACCAAAGAGCAAGAACCAGTCATTCAAGGCTCTAACGTCATGTAACTGAATAAAATAAAAAATACCTTAATGACAATGCATACCTTGTCAGGATTATACATTTCATAAAATCCAGCCTTTATGGAGGTAGCTCAGGTTGGTGCAATAAAGAAAAAGGAATACAAGGGTACTCTTGAAAGAACTATTTCTACTTCAAGTCAGCACTCAGAAAGTGAGCAATAACATCTCACAGACTCATCGGTAGAAAGCAAACAAGACCAGTCAAACAATATAAAACCAAAGAAGATCCAACATACATATTAGAAAACTAAAACTGCTACGCTACACATTTAGTTCCTTCCCATTAAAATATTAATGCAAGAAAGCCACGAAAATTACAATTTGGACCTCCAAGAGTACAAGAGTTTTATAGAAAACGCAAAAGGAACGTCAGATACAGTGTCCATAGCTCTCACAGTCCGCCGTTTGTCTACGTTTTATTTAACTGTTACATATCTCACAAATTCTTACCATTTCAACTAGGGCTTAGAAAGAGAAAAGAACGGCAGATAGCATTTTTATAATTAGAACATTAATAGATAAATGTCTCTGTATTAAAGGATGTTGCTAGTTTCACATTTATCAAAAAAAAACTTTTCGGTCCGAGAGAAGTTAAATTCCAACTCCGAGCGAAAGTTTTCAAAGTCCAGCCGCGTAGTACATGGGCGAAGGACCACTTTCGGAGCAAACTGCTACTTAAAGAGGGACAACTTAGCAGAAGCGAACCTTGGGATGTGTTTGCCTTATCAAACGAATGCCACTGATGCACGTTTCACATTTTTGAAAAAAATTGTTCACTTCGATCAAAATTTTTCAAAGTCCAACTCCAAGCGAAAAATTTTTAAGTCTCCCGGGAGTTCGTCTCGGAGCCATGCCGGCATTTGAGGCCACGCCGCCCGAGGGCCGGAATTGTCGTCTTGTAGGTCTGGTGCAACGCGCTATTGAAATACGGGGACATTTGCCAAAGTTGTGCTTGGGAAGAGTTTCCCCTTCTAAAAGAATGCCTCTGATGTATATTTCATGTTCTTAAAAAAATTATTTTTGCAAAATATCGAAACTTTTTCTAAATCCAAATCGGCGCAAAAGGTTGATGAAAGATGGACAAATTAGCAAAAACGAGGCTTAGGATGTAATTTCTCTGTCAAGCGATGACCAAGGATGCATGTTTCACATTTATCAATAAAACTTTTTCGGCCTGAGAAAATTTAAAGTGCAACTCCGAGCGAACATTTTCTAAGTCCAGCCGCGAAGTACATTGGCGAACGACCACTTTCGGAGCAAACTGCTACTTAAAGAGGGACAAATTAGCAGAAGCGAACCTTAGGATGTGTTTGGCTTATCAAGCGAATGCCACTGATGCATGTTTCACATTTTTCAAAAAAAAATTTTCACTTCGATCGAAATTTTTCAAAGTCCAACTCCGAGCGAAAAATTTCTAAGTCCCCCGGGAGTACGTCTCGGAACCATGCCGGCAGTTGAGGCCTCGCTGCCCGAGGGCCAGAAAGGAAATCTTCTAGGCACGGTGCAACGCGCCATCGGAATACGTGGAAATTCGCCACAATTGTTCTTGGGATGAATTTCCTCTTCTAAAAGAATGCCACTGATGTATATTTCATGTTTTTAAAAGAATTATTTTTGCAAAATATCGAAACTTTTTCTAAGTCCAAATCGGCGCCAAAGGTTAATGAAAGAGGGACAAATTAGCAAAAACGAGGCTTAGGATGTGCTTTCTTTACCAAACGATCACCAAGGATTCATGTTTCACATTTATAAAAAAAACCTTTTAGGTCCGTAGGAGAAGTTAAACTCCAACTTCGAGCGAAAATTTTCTATTTCCAGCCGCGTAGTAAATGGGCGAACGACCACTTTCGGAGAAAACTGCTACTTAAAGAGGGACAAATTAGGAAAAACGAGGCTTAGGGTTTGTTTCTTCATCACACGAACACCAATGATACATGTTTCACATTTATCAAAAATGCTTTTTTTCGGTCCGAGAAAAGTTAAAAGTCCAGCTCCGAGCGAAAATTTTCTAAGCCCAGCCGCGTAGTACATTTGGGAACGACCACTTTCAGAGCAAACTGCTACTTAAAGAGGGACAAATTAGCAAAAGCGAACCTTAGGATGTGTTTGCCTTATCAAGCGAATGCCAATGATGCATCTTTCAAATTTTCAAAAAAAAATTTTCACTTCGATCAAACTTTTTCAAAGTCCAACTCCAAGCGAAAAATTTTTAAGTCCGCCTGGAGTTCGTCTCGGAACCCTGCCCGAGGGCGGAATTGTCGTCTTGTAGGTCAGTTGCAACGCGCCATCAAAATACGGGGATATTTGCCAAAATTGGGCTTGGGATGAGTTTCCCCTTCTAAAAGAATGCCTCTGATGTATATTTCATGTTCTTAAAAAAATTATTTTGCAAAATATCGAAACTCTTTCTAAGTCCAAATCGGCGCAAAAGGTTAATGAAAGAGGGACAAATTAGGAAAAACGAGGCTTAGGATTTGTTTTCTTTATCAAACGAACACCAATGATGCATGTTTCACATTTACCAAAAAAGCTTCTTTTCGGTCCGAGAAAAGTTAAAAGCCCAGCTCCGAGCGAAAAATTTCCAAGTACAGCCGGGAGTTCGTCTCGGAACTATGCCCGAGGGCGGAATTGTCGTCTTGTAGGTCAGTTGCAACGCGCCATCGAAATACGGGGATATTTGCCAAAATTGGGCTTGGGATGAGCTTCCACTTCTACAAGAATGCCTCTGATGTATATTGCATGATTTTATAAAAATTACTTTTGCAAAATATCGAAATTTTTTCTAAGTCCACATCGGCGCAAAAGGTTAATGAAAGAGGGACAAATTAGCAAAAACGAGGCTTAGGATGTGTTTTCTTTATCAAACGAACACCAATGATGCCTGTTTCACATTTAACAAAAAATGTTTTCTTCGGTCCGAACAAGTTTTTTCAAAGTCCAACTCCAAGCGAAAAATTTCCAAGTCCAGCCGGGAGTTCGTCTCGGAACCCTGCCCGAGGGCCGGAATTGTCGTCTTGTAGGTCAGGTGAAACGCGCCATCGAAATACGGGGATATTTGCCAAAGTTGTGCTTGGGAAGATTTTCCCCTTCTAACAGAATGCCTCTGATGTATATTTCATGTTCTTAAAAAAATTATTTTTGCAAAATATCGAAACTTTTTCGAAGTCCAAATCGGCTCAAAAGGTTAATGAAAGAGGGACAAATTAGCAAAAACGAGGCTTAGGATTTGTTTTCTTTATCAAATGATCACCAAGGATCCATGTTTCACATTTATCAAAAAAATTTTTCGGCGTGAGAAAATTTAAAGTGCAACTCCGTGCGAACATTTTTAAGTCCAGCCGCGAAATACATTTGCGAACGACCACTTTCGGAGCAAACTGCTACTTAAAGATGGACAAATTAGCAAAAGCGAACCTTAGGATGTGTTTGGCTTATCAAGCGAATGCCACCGATGCATGTTTCTCATTTTTCAAAAAAAAAAAAAAATTTTCACTTGTATCGAAATTTTTCAAAGTAGAACCCCGAGCGAAAAATTTCTATGTCCCCCGGGAGTACGTCTGGGACTCATGCCGGCAGTTGGGGCCTCGCCGCCCGAGGGCCAGAAAGGCCGTCTTCTAGGCTCGGTGCAACGCGCCATCGAAATACGGGGATATTTGCCAAAGTTGTGCTTGGGAAGAGTTTCCCCTTCTAAAAGAATGCCTCTGATGTATACTTCATGTTCTTAAAAAAATTATTTTTGCAAAATGTCGAAACTTCTTCTAAGTCCAAATCGGCGCAAAAGGTTAATGAAAGAGGGACAAATTAGCAAAAACGAGGCTTAGGATTTGTTTTCTTTATCAAACGAACACCAAAGATCCATGTTTCACATTTATCAAAAAAACTTTTCGGCCTGAGAAAAGTTAAGAGCCCAGCTGCGAGCGAAAATTTTCCAAGTACAGCCGGGAGTTCGTCTCGGAACCATGCCCGAGGGCGGAATTGTCGTCTTGTAGGTCAGGTGAAACGCGCCATCGAAATACGGGGATATTTGCCAAAATTGGGCTTGGGATGAGCTTCCCCTTCTAAAAGAATGCCTCTGATGTATACTTCATGTTCTTAAAAATTATTTTTGCAAAATATCGAAACTTTTTCTAAGTCTAAATCGGCGCAAAAGGTAAATGAAAGAGGGACAAATTAGGAAAATCGATGCTTAGGATTTGTTTTCTTTATCAAACGAACGCCAATGATGCATGTTTCACATTTATCAAAAAAGATTTTTTTCGGTCCGAGAAAAGTTAAAAGTCCAGCTCAGAGCGATAATTTTCTAAGACCAGCCGTGTAGTACATGGGGGAACGACCACTTTCGGAGCAAACTGCTACATAAAGAGGGACAAATTAGCAAAAGCGAACTTTAGGTTGTGTTTGCCTTATCAAGCGAATGTCACTGATGCATGTTTCACATTTTTCAAAAAAAATTTTTCACTTCGATCAAAATTTTTCAAAGTCCAACTCCGAGCGAAAAATTTTTAAGTCCCCCGGGAGTTCGTCTCGGAGCCATGCCGACAGTTGAGGCCACGCCGCCCGAGGGCCGGAATTGTCGTCTTGTAGGTCTGGTGCAACGCGCCATCGAAAAACGAAGAAATTTGCCAAAATTGTTCTTGGGATGAATTTTCCCTTCTAAAAGAATGCCACTGATGTATATCTAATGTTTTTATAAAAATTACTTTTGCAAAATATCCAAACTATTTCTCAGTCCAAATCGGCGCAAAAGGTTAATGAAAGAGGGACAAATTAGCAAAAACGAGGCTTAGGATGTGTTTTCTTTATCAAACGAACAGCAATAATGTGTGTTTCGCATTTAACAAAAAATGTTTTCTTCGGTCCGAACAAATTTTTTCAACGTCCAACTCCGAGCGAGAAATTTCCAAGTCCAGCCGGGAGTTCGTCTCGGAACCCTGCCCGAGGGCCGGAATTGTCGTCTTGTAGGTCTGGTGCAACGCGCTATTGAAATACGGGGATATTTGCCAAAGTTATGCTTGGGAAGAGTTTCCCCTTCTAAAAGAATGCCTCTGATGTATACTTCATGTTCTTAAAAAAATTATTGTTGCTAAATGTCGAAACTTTTTCTAAGTCCAAATCGGCGCAAAAGGTTAATGAAAGAGGGAAAAATAAGCAAAAACGATCGTTTCTTTATCAAACGATCACCAAGGATGCATGTTTCACATATATCAAAAAAACTTTTTCGGTCCGAGAGAAGTTAAAGTCCAACTCCCCGCGAACATTTTCAAAGTCCAGCCGCGTAGTACATGGGCGAACGACCACTTTCGGAGCAAACTGCTACTTAAAGAGGGAAAAATTAGCAGAAGCGAACCTTGGGATGTGTTTGCCTTATCAAAGGAATGCCACTGATGCATGTTTCACATTTTTCCAAAAAAAATTTTCACTTCGATCAAAATTTTTCAAAGTCCAACTCCGAGCGAAAAATTTCCAAGTACAGCCGGGAGTTCGTCTCGGAACCATGCCCGAGGGCGGAATTGTCGTCTTGTTGGTCAGGTGCAACGCGCCATCGAAATACGGGGATATTTGCCAAAATTGGGCTTCGCATTTAACAAAAAAATGTTTTCTTCGGTCCGAAGAAATTTTTTCAAAGTCCAACTCCGAGCGAAAAATTTCCAAGTCCAGCCGGGAGTTCGTCTCGGAAACCTGCCCGAGGGCCGGAATTGTCGTCTTGTAGGTCTGGTGCAACGCGCTATAGAAATACGGGGATATTTGCCAAAGTTGTGCTTGGGAACAGTTTCCCCTTCTAAAAGAATGCCTCTGATGTATACTTCACGTTCTTAAAAAAATTATTTTTTGCAAAATGTCGAAACTTTTTCTAATTCCAAATCGGCGCAAAAGGTTAATGAAAGAGGGACAAATTAGGAAAACGAGGCTTAGGATGTGTTTTCTTTATCAAACGAACACCAATGTTGCATGTTTCACATTTATCAAAAAAGCTTTTTTTCGGTCCGAGAAAAGTTAAAAGTCCAGCTCAGTAGTTGACTTCTGGGGATTCAAAAACACCTGCGTTAGCTGTTTTAGAAGCCCCATGTTTGAAAATCGACGCGAAATCCGCCTGTCAAAATATCGAAGAGGTTGGGTGTTGGTTGTGTTAGAATCCCCATGTTGAAATATCGAAGGGTTGGTTGTGTAGTAACACGTGTGTCACGTGTTCATGTAATCCGAGCCATGAAAGTCGAGTAGAATTTCTGTGTTTAAAAGAAAATATTGATGTGCTGGTGTTGGTTGAATTGCATGAACGTTCGTGTGCCCCCCCTCACCCCTCCAGGAGCTTGACGACGACGACGCATCTCTCCCAAACCCTGCAATGGCAATCGTGTCATTTTGTTGTATGTATGTGAAATGTAATTCTGTGTTAAAAAATATTGATGTGCTGTATTGGTTGTTTTGGAATCCTCATGTTAAAATATCGAAAGGGTGTTGGTTGAATTGCATGCGCGTTTGTGTGCCCCTCCACGAGCTTGATGACGACGCATCTCTCACAGCCCTGCAACGGCAATCGTGTCATTTTGTTGTATGTATGTGAAATGTAATTAACTGATGAATGTAATTACTGAAGAAGAAGAAAAATGTGAATGCATTTCCGTATTCTCTCTCTCTCTCTAGCTCTCTCTCTCTAGCTCTCTCTCTCTCTCTCTCTCTCTCTCTCTCTCTCACACACACACACTGTCGACATTTCCAAAAAAAGGATCACACGTGGGCGCATCGAATGAAAAGAATGTATTTATTCACGTAACTATACATTATTATTAATTAATTAATTTGTTTATTTAAGTATTTATTGAGTGATCCATTACAGTATTCATTTATTGGGACTCCTGAGGAATCTGACACTCTATGTGTGCTAAAAACCGATCCTTTCCCTCTGTTCAAAATATAAATGCATATGCAGTGAAATGTTAAGAAAGGCAAGTAAAGATTTAGCGAGAATGAATGTTTATTGCTACAGCTGTAGCAACCCCAACGGAAGAGCGAATCCATATAACTTACTTGGGGTGAAATATTACGCACACACCTGCGCTAGGAATCAATTAACGCAGCTGGATTCTAAAAATTCACTCGAGCGTAAAGGAGACAAGTCAACGAGATATCTATGCAAACGAAATAAATAATGTAATAAGAATAATTGTAATGATATAAATCAGCGGAGTAGAAAGATGCCAAAACGTTGAAAAGCTATGCAAAGTCAGCTATAACAATGCCAGTGCTTCTTAAAACATCTGTACATCAATTAGGCGAATAACTACGAGAAAAGAGTTTCTAAATAAATCTAATAAAATACAGTAATCCCTCGAAGCGTTAGACTTAACGAATTGAAGTTAAAAAAAGGATTCTAAAATAGGATTCGCAAAAATAAAACAATAAAACCAATTTTACTTAGAGATAATGACAGTAGTCCGCTAGGCTTAACGCGTCGAATTTAGCATATATAAGTAACTAAGAATGCAAATACGAATTGGACAGTATCAAACTTTTAATAATACATCAAATGTTGTAAGACTATGCTTTCTCTGTCCCATCGTCGACGTTTTCAAAAGGCACCGCAGGTAGGAACGTCGCACTGAAAACATGTATTTATTTAGCTACCTATTTATTATCTATCTGTTAATGTATTCAGTTATTGGGAACTCGATGAATCATACTCCATGTAAATGTGTGGTAAAACCGAGCCATTCCCTCTGTTAAAAATAATGCGTATGCAGTGAAATGTTAGGAAAGGTAAGTACAGATTTATTGAGAATTAATGTTGTTCGCTGCAGCTAAAACCACCCCAACGGAAGAGAGAATCCATATAACTTACTTGGGGTGAAAAAATTACGTACACGTGCGGGTAGGAATCAATTAACGCACCTGGGTTCTAAAAATTTACTGGAGCCTAAAGGAGAAAAGTCAACGAGATATCTATGCAAACGTAATAAATAATGTATTAAGGATAATTGTAATGATATAAATCAGCTGAGTAGAAAACATGCCAAAACGTTGAAAAGCTATGCAAAGTCAGCTATAATAATGTCAGTGCCTCTTAAAACGTCTTTACATCAATTTGGTGAATAACGACGAGAGACACGCTTCAGAATAAATCTGATACGAGAGACTAATCCGTTCGAGGCGTTAGGCTTACCGAATTGAAGCAAAATATCACTGGAAGGAATAACAACATAAATTATCTAACGGTCACACTCAAACGGTCGTTCAGAATAATACAGTTGCATTAAGTAATAATACAAACTCGAAATACAGCTTGCAATAATTAAAATGCAATAAAAGGTTATACTCATATTATAGATGGCATTATGATATTATTAGTTTGCTGCAATACAAATTTGAAATATTGTTCAATGAGGTAATTACCATGAATGCACTAAGGTGAACAGCGGGTGTGACATATTCCACTTCATCCAAGCTAGCCAATCAGGGTGTAGGTAGCAATATCGTAATAAAGGGTATAAACGACCAATCGCCACACGGCTGCGTGCGCAACGTAAGGGGGGTGGAAGCTTTCTAAAGAGTATATATATACTTACAGTTAATAGCTGTAGATATTTTATTATTTAATTTTTAGTTAGTAGATACATAAGATGACAGGTTAAAACTCTACTCTAAGTTTAATAGTTTATAGCGAAAGAAGCAGAAGCATAAACTTAAGGACGTGTGCAAGACAGGTTACAGCCAGAATGGAAATTTTGGGAGGGGGTGCTGAGGTAACAAAACAGTGAACCGAGCGAATAAAACAGCACATCAGCAACTGAAACGTAGCAGACAGCATCAACATGAATGAAGGTAAGCATTATGCATATGTCTATGTACAGTAATTTCCACGTAATGAATCGAAGCGTTGAATAATATGCGTGAATTTATAATTCCAGAATCGTTTCTTCACGATTTAAATCAGCTTGCGGAAGGAGGTTCCTATCTCCCGACGAAGGAGTTACGAGAGATTCCCCGAGACGTGCCACAAGCCATACACGATGTCAAAATCGTGAAGACGAGATACGGTGATAGAGTCGTACTTAAGCTGCAAGAATGCCAGGTTTTTTTGCCCGAGAGATTTAAGAAGATGACAGCAGCTCAAGTGGATGCTGTTAATCAGGGTGGTTGGAGTTTCGTGTATTCCGGTGAAGAAACTCTGGAAAATGGATTCAAGAAGCACAAATTAACTTTCTTAAACAGTCGGGAGTAACCAGTGAAGGTAAGACTTTACAAAAAAAAACTAACATCGTACTGCACTACTACTACTGAGTGTCAATCTCTTGATGTTAAATATTTCAGTGTAAGTTAAAGTAATCAGCGTTAATCTGTTAATATTTGTGAATGGAATACCTAACGAATTAGTCATTCTATATAAAAGGCAAATCGATAAGAGTAATAATGCATGCAAATTTAACGTTTTAAAAGTCATTAATGCATATCTGCAGCCAATCGACTGGAAGTTGAGGAATTCAATTAACTAATTAAACAGCCAGTAGCCATATACAAATGAATGTATTGTGATGATACATTATGTATAACGTTTTTTTTCCAGGGAAACATGTTACGTGTATAATCTTATTTCTTTTCCAGAAAACATGTCACGTAAGTCAGGATAAAATTTCAATAAAAGACAGAGGTGCAATTTAAAAAAAATCCATTTTAGGGAATGCAGTACTCTGAATGTTCTAAATCTTTGCTATTCAAAACATACAGTTATCATTTAATTCCAGTGCAAATATCATGCAACTTATTTCTTTTAAGGAAAACATGTTATGTAAATCAAATTCAAAGTTCAGCAATTTTAATAAAGTAATCATTTTAAAGCTTAAAAAATATAGCATTGCCATGAGTGTTCAAATGTTTATTATTTTAAAAGTGTAATTATTCGTGTTTTCTAACATGTTTAATTCATAATTTCAGGAGATGTAACGAGTCGCAAGAGACCGGGCATGCAAGATATTCATGCAAGTAGTGCAAAGCAGGCGAAACGCAACGACAAAACATTGGAATGCATTACTGTAGAATCAGCGTTCCAGCACAGGATCTTCACAGGTACCATAAAAAATTCTATACACGAGCTAGATCCATCAACGTTCTTGAACTTGTGCAAACCCGTTGTTACCAATGAAATTCAGAAGGCCATAAGAACTTACAAATCAGGAATTAAATTAGCCGGTACTTTAACATGTCAATATATAATAACTTCACCCGATAATGAAACAGTTGAATCGATTAATTTTAACAGTAAGATGGATACTATATTGCAATCGACAAACAAATCTGAATGGTATGAAATTAAACTGAAACAGCCTATAATCACTCATCTAGAAAATTTGAAACAAAAGCCAGTTCGAAAGCGCTTTACAGGATAGATTCGCTAACTTTATACGCATGTCAGTACGATCCGTTAAACGCAGGTTGCTTTTAGCCGCTGCCATCGTGGATAAAATCAAAGAGAGCTGTCGTGAATATTCGGAATACTGACTTTAAATGTTTTGCATATTGTATGCTGGCAGCAAAATATCCAGCTCGCCAGAACAGGCATATAGCTAGCACGTACAGTAAATATGATATATATCGCGAATTCAATTTTAAAGGAATAAACTTCCCCGTCGCTCTTCATGACATTGAATTATTCGAAAAGCAAAATCATGATATTTCGGTGAACATATACGGGTTAGAGAGAGAATCCATTATCATCTTATATCAGACGAGGGAGCAAAAGATAAACCATGTGAATCTTCTAATGATCAATTCGCATTATTCTCTCATAACCGATATGTCGCGTCTAGTAAGTAAGCAGATATCCAAACATAAAAGTAAAAAATTTGTGTGTGAATCTTGTAATGCATGGTTTTCGACTGAAGTTATTCTGAAGAAACATAAACTGAGATGTATGAAATGTCAAATTATTAGCATGCCTCGCGAAGGAATAAATGATGTTATCGAGTTTCAGGCTTACTCAAAATGCGTTAAAGTCCCTTTTGTGATATACGCTGATATCGAGACTATGTTAATAAAAGTGCCATCGTGTCAGCCCGATGCGATGCATAGTTGGACACGTGATATGCACGTGCACGAGGCGATATCCGTTTCGTGGCACCTGGTCTGCAGTTATGACGAGACACTAACAAAATTCAAAATATTTAGAGGTTCGCATGCAGTTGAAGAGTTTCTTAGAGAATTAACTGTGATTGCCGAGGATGTGGTTAAGATATACGGTGATGTGACAGAGATGCATATGAGTGACGAAGATGAATTAAATTTCAGAAATGCAGTCCAGTGTCACGTATGCAAAAAGGATTTCGATTCTGACTCGATTAAGGTGCGTGATCACGATCACCAAACCGGATTATATATAGGGGCTGCTCATAAATCATGTAACCTCAATAGAAAAACGCCAAACTTTATCCCGATATTTTTTCATTGCCTATCAAAGTATGATTCGCATTTCATAGTAAAAAAGTTATCGTATGAAAATGAACCCATCACATGTATTTCGCAAACATCGAAGAATTATCTGTCATTTAGTAAAAGATACACATCTAATGGTAAATCAATATTCCTCAGATTTCTTGATAGCTACCGCTTTCTGGATTCTAAACTGAGCGATCTTTCTGATATGCTAGACCCTCAAGATTTTCGGTACACAAATAAGATGTACGTTGATCCTCAGCAACGTTTGTTAATGCAACGGAAAGGTATTTTCCCATATACATATTTAGATTGCAAGGAAAAATTAAATGGTTCCAAATTACCTCCTCAAGAGTGTTTTGATAATATAAGCAATGATGATTACACGCATGCATGCGTGGTATGGAGAGAATTTGGTATACAAAATCTCGGTGAATACTCTGATCTTTATCTCAAGACGGATACGATCTTATTAACAGACATCTATGAAAAATTCCGAAGTTTAAGTATCGATATGTATGGCTTAGATCCGTGTCATTACTATACAGCTCCTGGCCTATCATATGACGCAATGTTACGAACGAGCCGCGTGCAAATATCGCTGATTACCGATAAAAATATGTTGGAATTTTTCGAATCTGCGATTAGAGGTGGTATCTGCACTGTATCAAAACGTTATTCCAAAGCAAATAATAAATACATATCTGCTTACAATGAAGCGGAATCGATTAAATACCTATCATACATGGATTGCAACGGGCTTTACTCCCACATTATGAGTGGGAACGCTTTACCGTATGCTCAATTGAGATGGTTAAACGATAACGAAATTAATTCTATAGATTTTTTGAGCATCAGACATGATTCAGATACAGGTTATGTTTTAGAAGTAGACCTGGAATATCCGGAGAACCTTCACGAGTTGCATAACGACTTGCCATTATGTCCCCAGAGTGAGATAGCTCCTGGTGATAATTACAAAAAGTTACTTGCAACGTTGAATCATAAGGAAAAATATATATTACACTACAGAAACTTGCAGCAGTGTGTAGAGCTCGGTTTGAAAATGAAGCGTATACATCGAGCGGTATCCTACAAACAATCCTTTTGGGTTAAGACGTACATTGATTTAAATGCTGCTAAACGTATTGAAGATAAAGCAAAATTCGGTCAAAATTTATGGAAGAAAATGAATAATTGCGTATACGGTAAATTTATTGAGAACGTCAGACGTTACAATTCCTTTCACCTAGCGAGCAATTGGAAACAGGCAAGAAAGTTAATATCACGACAGACATTCATACGATACGTAATTTTTGACGAGAACCTTATAGGACTCGAACTGGTAAGGGAAGAAATTAAGATGACGAAACCGATTTATATAGGACAGGCCATTCTAGATCTTTCAAAACACTTGATGTATAATTTTTATTATAATATTTTGAAGAAACAGTTAAAAGATGTTATGTTGAATTATACGGATACCGATGCATTTCTGTTTGAAACAAGTAGTGACATTTATAAATTTATTAAATCTAATATACATCTCTTCGATACATCTAATTACCCACTCGATAATGTGTACGGTATTCCGTTGATGAATAAAAAAGTCGCTGGTCTATTTAAAGATGAATTATCGGGTAAAGTTATGACAGAATACGTAGGTTTACGTTCAAAATTGTATTCATATCGATACGATGGTGAAACGGTCAAGAAATCTAAAGGCGTTACGAGTGATGGCATGCGGTGCATAACGTTTGAGGATTATCTATCCTGTGTAAATGATATGACAGCCGTACGTCATGCTAAACAGACGTGCTTTAGAAGTTATAAGCACTTGTTCGAACTATCGAGAGTAATAAAGTTGCTCTTAGAGGATTCGACACGAAGCGATTTATACAGAAAAATTCACATGAAACCTTGGCCTGGGGTCATCATTCTGTACCATTGGATAAGTAATCGTATAAAAATATGTGAAAAAATCATGTAAAAAAGTTGACAATGCATTTTAAAGCTAACAAAAACATGTGAAATAATTTGCTTTTTACAGATTTGACACAAATATTTAATTTTTCAACATGTGTACATGGAGCAGTGCAAGCGTGATTGAAGTAATGCTTTTTGTGATTTGAGATAAATCTTTACACTTTTTAAAACTTATGTACATGAGTCATGATGTCATTTTAAGGAAGTCTTGAAATACGTTGTCAAGTTTTGGTGCTCATTCATTGCTTTGAGTTGCTGATGGTATGTATAAATACTTTTGGAGGACTATAATCCCGCTAATGTATGGGGATATAATATGATATATAATATGAGATTATTGCATCTCTAAATTCCTTAAAAGAAGTAACAATTAATTTTAAACTTATGTTTAAGGACTTTAACGTGTATAATACTTAATTTGTTTTATGTATACATGCATATTGGGATAAAGCTATAATTTGGACAGGTGTTTACAATTCTATTGATGCGTCGTTAATTTCTTTTTTTAAAAAAGTTACCATTAATTTGAACTTAGATTTAATGATTTTTCAAGTTTAAGACGAACATTATTCTCTATTAAATTGAAGTTAATTTAGGGAGTTTTAACCTGTTGTGGATGCATTATCTCTACAGGATTTATTTGGAATAAAAGTATGGTTTCTTGGGGCTGGGTTACAATTCTGCTTATATATGTATGTTTTAAGAAAATATATACATTATTCACTATGAACTTTGAACTTAGGTGTAAGGAGTTTTAACCTGTTGTCGATGTATTATATATATATATATATATATATATATATATATATATATATATATCGATGTATTATATATATAGAGTAGTAGTAGTAGTAGTGGGGCTTAGGGGCGCACAACAGCTGAGGTCATTAGCGCTCGAGCTCAGACTAGGAAAAGCCCACCTGAAATGTAAACGCTAAAAACAATAAAATCCACTAAGAGGTCCGAAACAAAAAACATAAAAGATGCTCACACTG
The DNA here is from genome assembly GCA_030765055.1 of Mantis religiosa. NCBI lineage: Eukaryota > Metazoa > Arthropoda > Insecta > Mantodea > Mantidae > Mantis > Mantis religiosa. The sequence continues at coordinate 288,419,582 of CM060950.1, forward strand.
TTAAAATAGCTAAAATGGGAGTGCCGAGATGAACCTAAAATGAGGCATGGCGAGGGATGTTGAAATCATATGGAACCAAGCATTCCGCTGCGCTGTAAAAAGTCAAAGAGGCCCTCCACAGCAGCAATATCATCCCTCAGCATTGCGCTGAGGTTGGGTGCCAAACACAAGGAGGAGCGCAACCTTGAATAAATTCGGCACTCCACTAAAAAGTGCTGCACCGTCAAAGGTTCACCGCAGTGAGAACAATGAGGTGCTGAGTCCTGGCGTAACAAGTGTTGATGGCTAAAACGGCAGTGCCCGATGCGAAGTCTAGCTAAAATAACCTCTTCCCTGCGAGAAGAACGTGAAGATGTGGCCCAGGGAATCGGAAAAGGTTTAACCTCCCGGAGTTTGTTCCCAACGAGCGCGGACCAGTCATCATGCCAGCGAGTGTTGATGGCTCGGCGAAGGGAAGCACTAAGATCCTCGAAAGGAACAGAATTGCTAAAAACAGTGGGCGATAAAATAGCAGACTTCGCGGCGGCGTCAGCAGCCTCGTTGCCCGGAATGCCTACGTGTCCGGGAACCCAAACGAACGACACGCGGAACCCTGAATTATGGAGCGAATGCAGCCGATCCTGTATTCGCTGTACTAGGGGATGGCTGGGGTACAGCGAACGAATGCTCTGTAGAGCACTCAGAGAATCGCTACATATGGCAAAGTGGTTAGAGTGCTGCTGGCTGATAAAAAGTAGGGCTTGATAGATACTAAAAAGTTCAGCGGTAAAAATCGAGCACTGTCCGGAAAGACGAAACGTAAAGCTCAATGCAGCAGCTACGAAGGCACAGCCAACACCTCGGTCGGTTTTAGAGCCGTCCGTAAAAATAAAACTGTAGTTCTTAAAATGCTGCTGAAGTTCTAAAAATGCGGATTGGATGCCAGTGGTCGGAAACGCAGACTTGGGCATCGACGTCAACCCAAGGTGGAATAGGGTGTCATACCGCGACCAAGGAGGAAAAATAGATTCCCTGCGAGGTAATACTGGCGGTAGTGTGACGTCCAGGGCCCGAAGAAGCAGGCGAAACCGAACACCGAGCGGAAGTAATGCAAGGGGGCTGACAGCGTACTGGCGATCAAGAGACGAGTCAAAGAAAGGCTTGTACGTTGGGTGCGTGGGTAGAGAGGATAGACGGCATGCATAGGTGCCTAAAAGAATATCTCGCCTATAGCACAGGGGAGGTTCAGCTGCTTCAGCATACAGACTGGGGATGGGGCTTGTTGGAAAAGCACCAGTAGCTAGGCGTATCCCCCGATTGTGCACAGGATCCAAACGGCTCAAAATGGAAGGCCGTGCCGACGAATATACCACACTCCCATAGTCAAGCTTTGATCGTACCAGGGACCGATAGAGCTGTAAGAGCACGGTCCGATCAGCTCCCCAGGATGTACCTGATAAGACACGTAAGATATTGAGGGACCGGGCACAGCGACCTTTCAGGGAAGCGATATGAGAATCCCAGCTAAGCTTCCTATCGAACACCAATCCTAAGAATTTAGTTTCCTCTGCAAAAGGAAGCGTATGGGGACCGAGGTGGAGTGAGGGTGAATCAAACGCCTTACGGCGCCAAAAGTTCACGCACACGGTCTTCTCGGTGGAGAAATGGAAGCCGTTGTGAAGGCTCCAAGTGTAAAGGCGATCTAAACAGACCTGGAGCCGACGCTCCAAGATACTCGTCCGCCGAGAGCTACAATATACAGCGAAGTCATCAACACATAACGAAGAGGATATTCCAGCAGGAATACACTCAGTGATAGGATTGATGGCGATGGCAAATAGGGTAACGCTGAGGACCGAACCCTGGGGTACCCCGTTTTCCTGATGGAAAACGCGGTATAGATTACACCCCACCCTAACACGAAAGGACCGCTCAATCATGAATTCCCGGAGGAAAATGGGAAGTCGACCACGAAGACCCCAGTGATGTATGGTGCGTAGTATGCCAGTCCGCCAACAGGTGTCATAGGCTTTCGTAAGGTCCAAAAAGACGGCCACAGTTTGGCAGCGGCGCAGGTAGGCGTTCATGATATGAGTCGAGAGGGAAATCAGGTGATCAGTGCTGGAACGGTAACGGCGAAATCCGCATTGGATGTTGCACAGAAGGTTCTCCGACTCAAGCCACCACCGTAAGCGCCCATTAATCATGCGCTCTATCACCTTACACACTGTACTGGTGAGGGAGATGGGGCGGTAACTGGAGGGCAAACGGCGGTCCTTACCCGGTTTTGGGACCGGAATGATAGTTGCCTCGCGCCAAGCTGTAGGGGAAACTCTGTCACGCCAGATGCGGTTGTACATGCGTAGCAGAAGGTCTTTACCAGCAAAGGAGAGGTGTTGAAGCATAGCCACGTGAACACCATCAGGCCCAGGAGCGGATAAGGGAGAGGAGCATAACGCCGAGCCCAGCTCCCGGAAGCTAAATTCTGCGTTGTAGCACTCCAGGTTAGCAGAGCGGAAAGATAATTCCTGGGCCTCAATCTGAGACTTGAGGACCCGAAACGTCGAAACATAGTTGGCAGAGCTGGAGGCTGCAGCAAAAGTGCTACCCAGGCAGTTAGTAACATCAACGGCATCTACAACAGTGAGAGGTCCATCCTGAAGTCCAGGAATGAATGAGGGTGGCCGTTTACCCGCAACATGACGGAGTTTCTCCCAAACCACAGAAGAAGGGGTAGTGTGCGAGAAAGAGGCAACAAAGGAAGTCCAGGACGCTCTTTTGCTAGCCCTAAAAACACGTCGGGCTTGTGCGCGCAGCTGTTTATAAGCTACCAAGTTCTCGACGGTGGGGTGATGTTTAAATACCCTAAGAGCTTTCCGGCGTGCGCGAAGGGCATCGCGGCACTCAAGAGTCCACCACGGGACAGGCAAACGCCGAGGCTCCGTGGAGGATTTCGGAATAGATTGCTCGGCAGCGGAGACAACAACTGAAGTGAAATGGTCGACCAGAAGGTCAATAGAAGTAAACTGTGAACCCTTGAATGTGGCAGCTTCGGAAAAGAGCGCCCAGTTAGCTTTGGAGAGCTGCCATAAGGATGCACGCGAGCGGGGAACGTTGTGGGAGAGTAACGTTAGCACACATGGGCAGTGATCACTGGAATGAGTGTCAGATACTACATGCCATTGGAAACAATGAGCAAGCTGTGTGGAGCAGAGAGAAAGATCGAGATGGGAGGAAGTACCGTTGGAATCGGAAAAAAAGGTGGGTTCACCAGTGTTTAAAACAAGGAGAGGAAACTGGTCAAAGAAGTCAGCAAGTAGGGTTCCCCTTGCACACGCCCCAGGAGAGCCCCAACACGGATGATGGGCATTAAAATCCCCCAAAAGAAGAAAGGGTGTGGGGAGCTGCGACGCGAGTTGAGAGAGGTCGGCAAGAAGGACGGAGTCTGAAGGGGGGAGGTAAACTGTGCATTAGGTAAACGATAAACCGGGAAGACTGAGCCGAAGAGCAACAGCTTGCAAAGTAGTGTTAAGGGGCAGAGGTTGACAAAAACATCAGCACGTGTGAGAATCATGACACCACCATGAGCAGGAGAGCCCACTTCCGGCACAAGGTCGAAGCGTACCGGAATATAATGACGCAAATCAAAAGCATCCTGAAGGCGAAGTTTGGTCTCTTGTAAACAAACCGCTATGGGGTTGTAGGTCCTCAACAAGAGCTGGAGCTCTGCCCTATGTGAGCGCACACCACGAATGTTCCAAGTTAAGAGAGCCATGGAAAAGAGCTAGGGAGGAGCGGCGGTGTTAGGGAGAAAATTAAATATTGCAGGGCGCGAGGAATGCGGGTTCAGGTAGTCGGACGTCGTTTCTCTATTTTCTGCACTTTGGCGGACTTGGGACCGACAAACGGTCGCTCCATGGGCGACTCCTCAGATGTGCGGGAGTCGGAAGAGTCCCTTCGAGAAGGGGATCGGGAAACCGACTGAACAGAGGTCCTTCCGGTTCCTCGAATGCGACTACGGGAGCGGCAACCCGTAGAAGTACCGGGAGTCGTGCTGACCGACACAGAACGTGAAACTGCAGTTGGGGCAGTGGAGGAGCTAGACGAGGCTGCTGGAGCCAACGCCTTAAAAGGTGTGGCAGTCTCCAGGAAGTCGCATTGGGTTGAAGCATCCGAAACATTGAGGGTCCGTGTGGCAACAGACTGCGTCGCAAGCACAGGAGATCGGCGAACTGCTGTTGCGTATCCTAAGCTGGCAGTGGGTTTCAGTTGCTCAAACCGTCTTTTTGCCTCTTGAAAAGACACACGTTCCTTGAGGCGCAGTTCCTGAATGGCCTTCTCATCAAGAAACTGCGGGCATTGCCGGGAGCTGGAGGGATGCGTACCACCGCAATTGACGCAGACCGGGTCGCGGGTACATATAGCGTCGCCATGGGGAGGTAAACTGCAACGGTCACATACAGCATCAAAAGTACAACGGGCCTGAGTATGCCCAAACCGCTGACACCTAAAACAGCGCATAGGGTTTGGGACATACGGTCGCACTGCAGCACGTTCATACCCACAATAGATAGCGTCCGGTAATGTGGTTCCTTTGAAAGTGAGGAAGACTGTCCGCAACGGAACAGACTGGCCATCACGTTTACCAAGGAGACGGTACGCCTCGCACACATTCTGGTCAGTCAAATTAGATGCTATTTCCTCGTTAGAGAGGCCGTCCAAACTGGAGGTTATCACGACCCCTCTACAGCTATTCAAAGTCTTATGCGGGGCTACCCTAATGGGGTAGGAACCCAACAAGCAAGCCTTCAGGAGCTTACTGGACTGATCCTGGTTCTTTGTTTCTACCAAAAGGTTACCGTCTCTTAACCGAGTTGCAGATTTTAGAACGCCACATATCCGATCAAGCTCGCGTTGGATATAGAAAGGACTAATGTCTCGCATTGTCTTGTTTTCACAAGTCAGGGTCACGACCAAAAAGGAATCAAATGGGGGAGGTTTGCGCGGAGGAGCCATGGTTAGAGGACCCCCTTCCGGAACCGTCGGCGTCAGCCTGCCATCCGGGGGTGAAAGAAAAAGACACCAAACCTTCACGGTCTGCGCCGTCATGGGAGACCCCTCCCACGACCGATCTCGATTGTACATCAGAAGAGCTACCGTCCAACTACTGTTGCCCAAATGTGAGAACCGTTCACCACGTGACACCCCGGCTTTAGGCCCCTACCACAGGAATAACCGCCTGTGGCCCCCCACTTTAGGCCGTGCAGCAGTCAACAGACGCATGCACGGATTCAGGGGGCTTGTGGTTGATTAGACCGGGGCTCCCGTCAGCGGTAACACGTCCGGCTGGTAATACTGGCCCAATGACTCACGGCCGTCGGACCATTAAAACCAGCCGGGCCTCATTGAGACTACGTGAGTGTACATGACGGTGTGGACGGGCTCCGCACCTAAGGTCACACACAGGGTCAGTAGGGAGTCCACTACAACCTTCACGCCTGAGACCTCCGGAGAGCACGCAAGTCGGAAGCCGCGCTGAAACCGTGGGACAGGAACCACGGAGACAGAAGAAAGATCCCTGGTGGTGAGGCAGGAGTTTATAAACCTAAACAGCTAAAGCTAAAGTAGAACAATAAACCTAGAAGAGGAAGAAGCTTAAAGCTAAGGGTGACCAACGTGGCACAACCAAAATGGGGTGAGAGGGTGACGATGGGGATGATTGGCTCGGGACCCCGGGATCGCCAATGCCCGTACCTACCGTAGTAGGCCCCTGGGGGTATATATATAGAGGATTTAGTTGGGGTAAACATATAATTTTTTGGGGGGACCACATTTCTGATTATATTTGTAGGTATATTGAAATTCTTTTGAAAATTAAACATTAATTTGCACTTATATTAAAGGAATTTAACATGTAAAGCACTTTACTTTTATTTATATATGCACTTGTATTGAAGTTGTTTAAAACACAGTGTAAGCATTATTTTTTAGAGGATTTAGTTGTGATGTTCTACTGAAAAATTTCTGTTTATGTAGCCACGTATACTGAAACTATTTAAAAAATATAACCATTATGTTTAGAGGATTTAGCTGGAAAGGAATTATAAAATAAAAACACTAAATTTTTGGGAAAATATCTTGTGTATTTATTTATTTATCAATAAAACATACATTCCTTTTTACACAATATCCTTAACATCGATCCATTCCTTTGTAGGAAAACCCAGCCATTTAACATTCGCCGGATTACCACGTCGGCGTATCACTCTCTCAACAAGGTATACATTAGGATGACGTGTTTTTAGTAGTTCGTGACCATAAAAACCGCCCTGTAATTCATTTCCTTCTGCATCCTCCAGAAAATAGACAACTGGGTTAGTATTCCTTGCACGAACAATCCGAAAGATCTCCGTACTCCAATTGGCCGTGTAACCTTTCTCAAGTAGTCCCTTGTACCTGGAAATCCTTACATGATCACCGACATGAAAACTCCTTGCATTCCTTTTCTCTCGACGTTCACGCCCGCCATAACGATATACACTAAGGAGCAGATCGTTGTTGCTGACGTCACGGGGTTTCATGCGAATCGTCGTATGGTAGGTATTGTTGTATGAATCGATGATTCTAGGCAGCATTTGTAACCACTGATGCGAACCCTGAATCAGGAATTCTCTATGCATGTTCATTTTAATTGTTCTAATTAACCTTTCCACTGCTGCAGCCTTGATGCTACTGAAAGTACTGTAATGATTGATTCCATTCCTAAGCATTAATTGCCTGAAATGGCGATTGTAAAGCTCCTTCCCATTATCACTTTGAACGATCTTAGGAGGTGAATTCAACTCTGATAGGATACCGTGCATAGCTCTTGTCACGCTAATGCCACTTTTATCTTTCAATGGTCGCGCATAAGCCATTTTAGAATAGAAATTAATAGCAATAAGAATATACTTATAATTTCTATTTTCTTTTGCATAAGGTAGCATTTCAATAAGATCTATTTGTAGTAGATCATTAAGACCTTTACTTATTATTTTACGGCGTAAGAAGCGCCTTCTTGCCGGCGAGTGTAATTCGCTTGCTATGACACGTTTAATCATGCTATGATTTTCGAGTTTTTTAATTCTGTGATTTTTTCCTGAATCTCTGCTGAATGGTTAAAATTACCCGCATCCCTCGATGCAATGAGTAATCTCAATCTGTCTATTAGAACGTTGGGATCGGTCCAATAGATGTAATCCAGTTTTCTGCTGGGTACGTGTTCCTTCCAGTAGAGAGCCGAGCCCGTGCGACTGGAAACAAGATCTCGAATAATATTGCCATACTTGTAACCGCGGCTTGCTCTTATACGCCCGCTCCTAGCGTATCCCTGCCTGTAAACCTGCGTATTCTGCAATATCTGCGAATAGGCGTCCAGATCCTCTTCGGTATATGATGAATTGAGCGGCGATCGCTTGAAGAGCAATTCGTACAATCCAGGACTTGCATCGTAGCTCTCTTGCCCTATCTGAATACCGTCATCGGTGAAATCGATAGTTTTATTCCCTAGTTTATATTCTCCATCTTCATACCGCACGCCGTAGGTGGCATCCATGTCGCTGGAGCTAGCGCTTCGAACCTTCTTCAGGTACTCTGCAAGTAGATCATCCTCCTCCTCATCCCCATCCTCTTCTGCATCGTTAACGACTGGTTTTGACTTGCCTGTTGGCTATAACCTTCAAGGGCTCGGTTACAGGCTGGAGAACCTCGGACATGACGTGGTGAGTTTCGAACTTGAGACCTTTCAGGGAGCGTAACTTTTCTCGTATTGCCCTACTGTGACGAGCGATTGATTGTTTGAGTCTTATACCTTCGGCATCCATATTGTACTGAATGTATAATTAACCTACTGCAGATATTTTATATGAAATTATAATTTCTATACTTAACATGTGGCCATCCTTAGCGCGTTCCACTGGTGCTGTGAAAGTGAGTAAATCACCAGTTCGAATAGGGACAGGATACCTTTCAACTAATTTATCGTTTATTGCAAACATTGTGTCATGCGCCGTATAAGGGTGTATTGATGAAAGCATAGAACAAGAAATTATATTTCCATTTCCTGGAGACTTGTAGAATTCGAGACCCGAGGATAACGTATACCTTAACGAGGGACCTCTAAAGGGTCGTGTATGTAGTGAAATGATGAACTGACCTTTCAGTTGTTGTAACATGCCGTTTACGATATGTCTCGTCTGTATTTTCATGTTGTCAATATCGTTCACTGCACTGGTTAGATTCTTATCCAGTTCCGTCTGTCGCTCGGTTATATCTTTCACGGCCTTTTCCACTGCTGTAGATATAGTTTCGGCAACGGTTGTTATCGTTCTAGTTAAACCGGCTTGCAGTTCATTCTGTTTCTGTATATAGAACCGATTAACATATTTCATGGTTGCAGCATCGTTATCCTGTGCAGGATCGGCTATATCCTTTAATCGTTTCATTCGAAATGATAGATTAGCATCAGACTCTAGAATTGGCATCCTGGCATCTATATACTTTTTATTGATAACATCGTGATCGTCAATGGGATCCAATAGAACTTTCATCCTTATAGCATCCAGAATAACATTGTTATCCGAATCACGTTTAAATGCATATTTTGTTAAGTAGTCCATTAGATGTTCATATTGGAGGTCGAGGGATTTTTGTATGTGATTCCTAAGCATAGCTTCAAACTGGCCCATGCGTTGATATGAAGCCTGTTCGCTGAAGATCTGCATTCGACTCTCGACATCACTCGTACACGCGTCCACATAGCTCTTAGTTGATGCGTCATCACTTTCCTCAGGATCGTGAACGTTGCGCAATCGCATTCCCTTGAATTGATAGTTTCCCGATCCATCTCTACTAATGGTATACCGGTTAATCACGCCCCGGGAGGGTATGACTCTCCGAGATCCGAACCTATCGATACTCATGACTACAATGAAGGATGCGCGTTATTTATTCACTCTGATAAAGATGTCGAAACCGTGACGGTAGCGTCCTTCGTTCAAAGGGAACTCGGGCACTATGACAACGAAAGGTCGCGAGTTCGATCCGTCATTACTCTCCCAAACTTGTTTACACATGTCCTTAAATTCCGTATACGTCATATCTGTGTTTACGTAATCATCATATATATGCTTTAAGTTGAGGTTATCCTGTCTGAAGAGCACGATCATATTTGCATTATCTCTAATTAAATGTTTAGGCACCTTCGCATGTGACTGTGCTAAGTATACGGCATCGACATTGCGATGTCTACCCATGCTGTAATATGACGCTATTTTTCCATGCTTCTCATTTATGACATCATCGAATACGAATATGGAGTTTCCTCGGGCTTCGGATGGTTGGACCACCTTCTCGCCATCCTCGAACGTGAAAACTCCAATATCGGGTATGGTTTTTAGCACCTTGAGCAAATACTGGTATTTCGGTTGGTGCAACGATTTTGAATATATGTAGAGATTCTCGAACCTAAGACCATTTTCATGGATGACCAAGTTCAGTAGAACGTTCGTCTTTCCAGCATTCGAACTACCCAAGAGGAGTGCTCTGACGTTGCACGGGAAGAGCGCGCCGTGTCGTCCTTTGCGTATGTCGTTGTCGAAATCGAGCACCTGTATAGGCAACTTGCACTTTTGCTTCACTACTTCCATATCGCAACTAAACATATAAATCACAACGTTTGCTTTTTTATTTCATAGTGAGCCATGAACTCTGCAGGCGTAAAGAAGGGATCCGGAATCCTTAATTCGCTAATTAATTCTCTCCCGTTTGAGGCTCATTTACCAGGGTACCGATTCTGCGGGCCTGGAACGAAACTACATAAGCGTCTGCAGAGAGGCGATTCTCCCAGAAACGCTTTGGACTCAGCCTGCCACGCTCACGATCTCGCTTACGCCACTCATCAGGACGCAGATTCGCGACGTTTGGCCGATAAGGAACTCGTTGAAAAGGCTTGGAGTCGAGTAAAGTCTGCTGACGCATCTTTCGGCGAGCGACTTGCAGCCCGACTTGTAACAGCCATCATGAAGGGGAAAGTTGCCATGGGCGCTGGAATGCGTAAGCGACGTAAGAGGATCATACCGAGCCCTCGAGGCGGCTTTTTACCTCTGATCCCGCTTTTGGCGGCTTTGGGCGCTGCAGGTAGCCTAGCCGGTGGCGCTGCTCAGATCGCCACGGCTGTGAATAAGAAACGTTCCGCGGAAAGACAGCTTGCAGAGTTGAGTCGTCACAATCAGAACATGGAGGGTTTAGCTAGGGGTATAGGCCTTCGACGTAAGAAGCGCAAGGGCAAAGGATTGCATCTTCGTGCAAAAAACTCGGGGCGAGGCCTGTATTTATCCCGGAAAAAGCCCTAAGTGGTGCAGAGATCGATGCCTATGCACGACGACTGCGCATTCCTCATTTTAGAGGTGTGTACATGACAGACAACTTACCTTCACGTCCTCGACATGTAGAAAGGATTATCGTAAATTTGGATATCTCGCGTAACCCGGGAACACACTGGGTTGCGATACGCAAGGATGGAGATGTTGCATTCTACGTTGATAGCTTCGGTAATCTAAGACCGCCGAAACAGATTGAGTCCTACCTCGAGGGTGCTAAACTCATGTACAACACCAAGAGGTTTCAGAATTTTGGATCTGTGATTTGCGGTCATCTGTGCCTGCAGTTTCTCTTATAAAACGGATTTACCGACTTGAATGTTTGATCAAAATGAGTTACACAATCACCGTGAGCGGTTTGGATGCCAGCTTCTCTAGCTTTCTCAATCCGCCTCTTCATCTGGATCCGAATGGACTTTACAAAATAGCTCTATTGAATTTCGAAACCTTTTATTCCATTCCTAATGTGGATGAGAGCAACAACTTATTCCATTTCGCTCGCAATGACAAGAACGAGAGTATCGAGATTCCTCCTGGAACTTACGAATTAGATGATATCGCTCAGTTTCTCAAGGGAGCCCTCGACGTCGAAGAAGGGTTTATCTTACGTGCTAATAATAATACCATGAAGTCTGAGATACAATGTCCATATACTATCGACTTTACTCAAGACAGATCAATTGGCTCTCTTCTCGGATTCAAAGCGCAGCGTTTGATTCGACCGAACGTGATGACTGAGTCTGATGATTTGGTGAACATCTTCAAAGTTAGCATCATACGCATCGAGTGCAGCCTGGCCACGGGATCCTTCATTGACGGTAAACACGGTCATTCTCTGTACGAGTTTTTCCCGTCGGTTCCTCCGGGCTACCACATTTCGCAAGAACCATCTAGCCCTATATATCTACCAATCATCGAAACGAATCTCATTGATCATCTCGACATTAGAGTGGTAGATCAGAACGGTGACGTGCTCGACTTCAGGAACGAAACCATAACCGTACGATTACACATACGTCGCAATGGGAATAAATTTTAAGCATCGTTCCTATATTAAGAAGCCTCTTTCGAGATTGGGCTATACTCGCTCATTGACAGGGCGTCCGATCACGTCGTCTAATCGAAGTTTCCTCGAGGCTTTGCGATTCAAAGTGCTATAATGGATGTCCTCGATGTAACAGGAGTACCGACCTTTGATGATAAGATTATTAAAGAGGAGCACGTCTTACTGCCATACAATACATCGGCTCTTGACGCGAACGATGAAATTAGAATACCGTGTCAAGCGGAAGACTTGTACACTCTTCCTAGTAGAAGTTATGTCTACATAGAGGGCTCTCTCACCAAAACAAGTGGCGGACCCTCCTCCTCAAAGCTGACCAACAATGCCATGGCATTTCTGTTTGACGAAATTCGTTTAGATATGAACGGCATTACTATAGACAGAACCAGGAATCCGGGCATTTCTTCAACGATGCGCAACTATGCATCTCTGAATGCACTGGAATCCGATCGAATGCAGAATGCCGGCTGGACCTATCCGGGAGTTGACGTCGACATCGTGAATTCAAAGAATGGTGTCTTCAATGCTGTAGTTCTTCTTTCGATGCTGCTGGGCTTTGCAGACGATCACAAGGAAGTCATTCTCAATAGCAAATTTGAACTGGTTCTCATTAGATCTAAAGATTCTAATAATTGTATATCGAGCAACGAACACGCTACTATTCAACTAACTAGACTCGAATGGAGGATGCCCGTTCTTCGACTTTCAGATGGAGAGAGAGTGGAAAAGCTTAAACTCGTCAAATCCGATAAGCCACTGCACGTAGCCTTTCGAACCTTGGACCTTCACACTCAACCTGCGGTACCGCAAACTAAGGCCTTCACCTGGAACATTGCAACTACAACGAAACTTGAGAAACCTCGCTTCGTCATAGTCGGTGCACAAACCGACAGACTGAATAAGCTTAGTAAGGATTAGTCACTCTTTGATCACTGCAACATCACCAATCTGAAGCTTTACCTCAACAGCGAGTGTTATCCTTATCACGATATGAACTTGGATTTTGGAAACTCTAAATTTGCATCTCTGTATGATCAGTATTCGAAATTTCAATCATCCTATTATGGAAAAGAAAATTACCCACTTTTGAAGAGAAGTGACTTTCTTAATTATGCACCGCTCTTTGTCATCGACTGCTCGCATCAGCCTGAGCAGACCGTGACCGGGGCCGTGAATGCGAGACTGGAAGTTCAAGCCTCATCTAACTTTCCTGCACATACATCTTTATATTGCCTGATTATTCATGATAAATTGTTCACCTATAAACCACTAACGCATGTTGTTCAATCTATCATATAAGGATGTAATTTTGTGGAAATAAAAAAGAAAACGAAACTCAAATTTATGTTATCATTTTATTGATTTTAACATACATTTCCTTAACCTTTTCCCTGCCGCTCCTACTTTTTGCATCGTATGAACACATTGATTTATATATGTCATGTAATTGAAATAAGTTTCTTTCAATATATGGGATTAGTCTCTTAAGTCCTCTTATGGCAATACTATTTAGATTTATGCTGTTTAAGTTTAAGCACGTATTCACAAACGTTACTTCATTCACTTTATTCATGCACAGTAATATATTGTACGCATATATTATATTCTCACTGTACGACACTTTTGGATGCTTACCATCTTTCAAGTAAGTTTCCAACACATCCATATTTTGCTTTATTATCAGCCAGGCTTTCTTTGTGATGTATACAAAAGTTTCATCTGTAGCTCTGACATAGAGTGATGGGAGTTCATGGTATAAGCCTATGTTCACACGGTGCCCGGAGTTGATGGGGATGTCGTCTACCATGAACACACTATTCGCCATCACTCTTTGTCAGCTCTTCAGGAGCGGGGGCCATGGGTTCGAACATCATTATTATAAAGCTGTCCTTGTCGAAGATCCTCTTCTTCTTGAGCACCCTCGGCTTACAGCTCTTCTTCTCTGCTTTCTTGTCGGACCTGCGAACATGCACGGCTATGAGGATACGAATTATTACACGCTTTTATATTAAGTTTTCTTTATCTACTTCTTTGGACGGGCCGGCTTGTTTCTCGTCACGGATTGGAGGTGTTATGTCTTCACCTTCCAAGCTTCTGTAATTACACAATGAGAGAAATCTTTTTTTACCCGTACACAAAACACTATAGCTCACTAATTTTCACTGTTTTTTTCTACACTTACCTGAGATATACCTTGCACTGCATCCCACACTTGCCGTATGAAGTGACTTTGTCATGATGTGCAGGATTCTTGCAGACGGTTCGATGAGTCTTTCCATCACACATCTCCTCGTGATGATCCATCCAGTGTTGCTGCATGCTCTCGTAATCTTGCAGATGTTCCCAGAAGTTGATATCGCTCTCCACTCTACTTGTTTCGTTGCTCATCTTGCTGAGTGTTAGATGACAACTGACAGATGGAAGTGATAGATCGCGCACCCTCCCTGCAGTACATTGATGCACTGCTATGGATTCATCTGCTCACGGAATCAGTTTGCATTCCTTATTGCATCGTGTAGGAGGGGAGGATCGGCGTTACCACACATATCCATAGAGTGTTTGATTCCTACGGTTCCCAATAATAACATCAATACTTACTGATTTAAATAACTACACTCGACGCGTTCCTTTTTGGAAATGTCGACAAAGGTGAAGGCGATTGACAATTCAGTCTTAGAGCATTCACATATAAATAACATGCATCACCCCATTGCAAGAGTGCCGGGGGGGGGACTGAGCGGTGTGTGTGTGTGTGAGAGAGAGAGAGAGAATACGGAAATCCATTCACATTTTTTTTCTTCAGTATTTACATTCATCAGTTAATTACATTTCACATACATACAACAAAATGACACGATTGCCGTTGCAGGGTTCGGGAGAGATGCGTCGTCAAGCTCATGGAGGGGCACAGGAACGCTCATGCAATTCAACCAACACCCTTTCGATATTTTAACATGAGGATTCCAAAACAACCAATACAGCACATCAATATTTTTTTTTAAAACACAGAATTACATTTCACATACATACAACAAAATGACACGATTGCCGTTGCAGGGTTGGGGAGAGATGCGTCGTCGTCAAGCTCGTGGAGGGGCACACGAACGCTCATGCAATTCAACCAACACCAGCACATCAATATTTTTTTTCTTTTCTAAACACAGATTTCTACTCGACTTTCAAGTCTCGGATTACATGAACACGTGACACACGTGTTACTACACAACCAACCCTTCGATATTTTAACATGGGGATCCTAACACAACCAACACCCAACCTCTTCGATATTTGGACAGGCGGATTTCGCGTCGATTTTCAAACATGGGGCTTCTAAAACAGCTAACGCAGGTGTTTTTGAATCCCCAGAAGTCAACTACTCAGCTCCGAGCGAAAATTTTCTAAGCCCAGCCGCGTAGTACATTAGGGAACGACCACATTCGGAGTAAACTGCTACTTAAAGAGGGACAAATTAGCAAAAGCGAACCTTAGGATGTGTTTGCCTTATCAGGCGAATGCCAATGATGCATGTTTCACATTTTCAAAAAAAATTTTTTACTTCGATCAAAATTTTTCAACTCCAAGCGAAAAATTTTTTACTCCGCCGGAAGTTCGTCTCGGAGCCATGCCGGCAGTTGAGGCCACGCCGCCCGAGGGCCGGAATTGTCGTCTTGTAGGTCTGGTGAAACGCGCCATCGAAAAACGGGGAAATTTGCCAAAATTTTTCTTGGGATGAATTTTCCCTTCTAAAAGAATGGCAGTGATGTATATTTCATGTTTTTAAAAAAATTATTTTTGCAAAATATCGAAACTCCTTCTAAGACCAAATCGGCGCAAAAGGTTAATGAAAGAGGGACAAATTAGCAAAAACGAGTCTTAGGATTTGTTTTCTTTATCAAACGAACACCAATGATGCATGTTTCACATTTATCAAAAAAGCTTTTTTTCGGTCCGAGAAAAGTTAAAAGCCCAGCTCCGAGCGAAAATTTTCCAAGTACAGCCGGGAGTTCGTCTCGGAACCATGCCCGAGGGCGGAATTGTCGTCTTGTAGGTCAGGTGCAACGCGCTATTGAAAAACGGGGAAATTTGCCAAAATTGTTCTTGGGATCAGTTTCCCCTTCTAAAAGAATGCCTCTGATGTATATTTCATGATCTTAAAATTTTTTTTTGCAAAATATCGAAACTTTTTCTAAGTCCAAATCGGCGCAAAAGGTTAATGAAAGAGGGACAAATTAGCAAAAACG
Source organism: Mantis religiosa (assembly GCA_030765055.1). NCBI lineage: Eukaryota > Metazoa > Arthropoda > Insecta > Mantodea > Mantidae > Mantis > Mantis religiosa. Next base: position 288,435,283 of record CM060950.1, read on the forward strand.
AGGCTTAGGATGTGCTTTCTTTACAAACGATCACCAAGGATGCATGTTTCACATTTATCAAAAAAACCTTTTCGGTCCGAGAGAAGTTAAAGTCCAACTTCGAGCGAAAAGTTTCTAATCCCAGCCGCGTAATAAATGGGCGAACGACCACTTTCGGGGCAAACTGCTACTTAAAGAGGGACAAATTAGCAAAAGCGAAGCTTTGGATGTGTTTGCCTTATCAAACGAATGCCACTGACGCATGTTTCACATTTTTCAAAAAACATTTTTTTCACTTCGATCAAAATATTTCAAAGTCCAACTCCTAGCGAAAAATTTCTAAGTTGCCCGGGAGTTCGTCTCGGAATCATGCCGGCAGTTTTTCTAAAAACATCCAGTGGAATAAGACTTTTGCTTGCAAATATTTTTTTCATAACTGGACTTTATAAAACATGACCTTTTACGTGAAAGGAGCTATCTTTGTAAGTAACGGGATTTGCTTTAAAAAGGCTACAGCGGAATAAGAATTTTCCATATAAAAATGGTTTCTTTTCCATTATAGAATTTGCTTTACAACAAAAATTACTTCTAAAACATACAGTGGAATAAGAATTTAGCGCACAAATCTATCTTTTTTTAACTGGACTTTATAGAACATGACCTTTAACGTGAAAGGGCAATGTTTGTAAGTAACGGGATATGTTTTATAAAGGATCTAGCGGAATAAGAAGTTTCCATATAGAAATCGGTTTTTTTTCATTGTAGGTTTTGCTTTACAACAAGAAGCATTTATAAAGCATCCAGTGGAATTAGACTTTAGCGTAGAAATGTATCTTCTTTCATAACTGGACTTTATAGAACATGACCTTTAACATGAAAACAGCTATCTTTTTAAGTAACGGGATTTGTTTTATAATGGATCCAGCGGAATAAGAAGTTTCCATATAGATATCGGTTTTTGTCATTATAGGTTTTGCTTTACAACAAGAATCATTTCTAAATCATGCAGTACAACAGGAATTATTTCTAAAACATCCAGTGGAATAGGACTTTAGCGTAGAAATGTATCTTTTTTCATAACTGGACTTTATAGAACCTGACTTTTAACGTGATAAGAGCTATTTTTGTAAATAAGAGGATTTGTTTTATAAAGGATCCAGTGGAATAAGAAGTTTCCGTAAAAAAATCAGCTTTTTTCTTTATAGATTTTGCTTTACAACAACTATCATTTCTAAAACTTCCAGTGGAATAAGACTTTTGCTTACAAAAGTATCTTTTTTCATAACTGTACTTTATAGAACATGACCTTTAACGTGAAAAGGGCAATGTTTGTAAGTAACATGATATGTTTTAAAAAGGATCCAACGGAATAAGTGTTTTCCATATAACAATCTGTTTTATTCAATATGGATTTTGATTTACACAAAGAATTATTTATATCACATCCACTGGAAGAAGACTGTAGCGTACAAATATATCTTTTTTTATAACTGGACTCTATGGAACATGACCTTTAACGTGAAAAGGGCAATGTTTGTAAGTAACATGATATGTTTTAAAAAGGATCCAGCGGAATGTTTTCCATATAACAATCCGTTTTATTCAATATAAATTTTGCTTTACACCAAGAATTATTTATAACACATGCCGCGGAATGAGACTGTAGCGTAAAAATATATATTTTTTAATAACTGGACTTTATAGAACATGACTTTTAACGCGAAAAGAGCTACCTTGTAAGTAAGAGGATTTGTTTTAAAAAGGATCCAGCGGAATAAGAATTTTTGATGTAAAAATCGGTTTTCTTCATTATAAATTTTGCTTCACAACAAAAATTATTTCTAAAACATCAAGTGGTATAAGACTGTAGCGTAAAAATATATCTTTTTCAGTAACTGGACTTCATAGATCATGACTTAAACGTGAAAACTGTTATCTTTGTAAGTAACGGGATTTGCTTTAAAAAGGATCCAGCAGAATAAGAATTTTCTATATTAAAATCGGTTTTTTCATTATGGATTTTGCTTTACAGCAAGAATTATTTCTAAACATCCCGTACAACAAGAATTATTTCTAAAAACATCCAGTGGAATAAGACTTTTGCTTACAAATATATCTTTTTTCATAACTGGCCTTTATAGAACATGACCTTTAACGTGAAAAGAGCTATCTTTGTAAGTAACGGGATTCGCTTTAAAAAGGCTCCAGCGGAATAAGAATTTTCCATATAAAAATGTTTTTTTTTCCATTATAGATTTTGCTTTACAACAAGAATTGCTTCTAAAACTAGTTTGCTAACTTCACGTAAAAAGCTGATTTTCGCTTTTTGTGCTGTTTTCACGCTAAAACTTCTTTTCCGCAAACAATTTACTTTGAGAATGAACATCGCATGTTAAGTTATATTTTAGCTCACCTTTTAGTTCGTCCGCCTTCCTTTTGACGATAGAGGCTAGTTTTCAAAATACGCTATCGTTATAAACCACAGTTCGTTTTTTCACTTCACAATGTCATTTTCGTCTCGTTTAACCTCGGCAATCTTCTTTTGACCATGAAGAATGCATTTCTTGTAAAATGCCTGTTTAATGAGCAAAACTATCTGTATAGGCAAAATTCGTATCATGGAAGTCACAGGTCACTGTCTTCACATTAAAAGTCATTTTCCATAGATTCCGGTTGTGCAAAAAATGTACTTTTACGCAAAATCATCATTCCCCTCGAAGTTTCTCAAACCAAGCTTGTTTTTACAAAAAAGCGATAATTTGGCGTAAAAAGTTCGTTTTTTTTACTTTCTTCGCATAAAAAGCTGGTTTAACTTTTAGTGCTGTTTTCACGCTAAAACGTCTTTTCCGCAAACAATTTGCTTTGAGAATTAACATTAGCTTGTTTTAAGTTAAAATCGCTATTTTGGCGTAAAAAGTTCGTTTTTTTGCTAACCGCGTGAGATGCTGATTTTCGCTTTTTATGCTGTGTCACGCTAAAACCTCTTTTCCGCAAATAATTTACTTTGAGAATTAACATTAGCCTTTTTTAAGTAAAAATCGCTATTTTGGCGTAAAAAGTTCGTTTTTTGCTATCTTCCCTTAAAAAGCTGATTTTCGCTTTGTATTCTGTTTTCACGCTAAAACGTCTTTTCCGCGTTTACTTTGAAAATTACCATTAGCTTGTTTTATATAAAAATAGCTATTTTGGCGTAAAAAGTGCGATTTTTACTAACTTCACGTAAAATGCTGATTTTCGCTTTTTGTGCTGTTTTCACGCTAAAACTTCTTTTCCGCAAACAATTTGCTTTGAGAATTAGCATTAGCGGGTTTTAAGTAAAAATCGCTATTTTGGTGTAAAAAGTTCGTTTTTTGCTATCTTGCCGTATCTTTGCTATCTTTGTATTGTTTTCACGCTAAAACGTCTTTTCCGCAAACAATTAATTTGAAAATTACAATTAGCTTGTTTTAAGTAAAAATAGCTATTTTGGCGTAAAAAGATAGTTTTTTGCTATCTTCACGTAAAAAGCTGATTTTCCCTTTTTCTACTGTTTTCACGCTAAAATTTCCTTTCCGCAAACAATTTGCTTTGAGAATTAGCATTAGCGTGGTTTAAGTAAAAATCGCTATTTTGGCGCAAAAAGTTCGTTTTTTGCTATCTTGACGTATAAAGCTGATTTTCGCTTTTATGCTGTTTACACGCTGAAACTTCTTTTCCGCAAACAATTTACTTTGAGAATTACCAATAGCTTGTTTTAAGTAAAAATAGCTATTTTGGCGTAAAAGGTTCGTTTTTTGCTATCTTCAGGTAAAAAGCTGATTTTCGCTTTTTATGCTGTTTTCTCGCTAAAGCTTCTTTTCCGCGAACAATTTACTTTGAGAATGAACATCGCATATTAGGTTATATTTTAGCTCGCCTTTTAGTTCGTCCGCCTTCCTTTTGACGATAGAGGCTAGTTTTCAAAATACGCTATCGTTATAAACCACAGTTCGTTTTTCACTTCACAATGCCATTTTCGTCTCGTTTAACCTCGGCAATCTTCTATTGCCCATGAAGAATGCATGTCTTGTAAAATGCATGTTTAATATGCAATACTATCTGTATAGGCAAAATTCGTATCATGGAAGTCTCAGGTCGCTGTCTTCACATTAAAAGTCATTTTCCATAGATTCCGGTTATTCGAAAAATGTACTTTTACGCAAAATCATCATTCCCCTCGAAGTTTTTCAAACCAAGATTGTTTTTGCGTAAAAAGCGATAATTTGGCGTAAAAAGTTCGTTTGTTTTGCTATCTTCGCATAAAAAGCTAGTTTCGCTTTTAATGCTGTTTTCACACTAAAACGACTTTTCCGCAAACAATTTACTTTGGGAATTAACATTAGCTTGTTTTAAGTAAAAATCGCTATTTTAGCGTAAAAAGTTCGTTTTTTGCTAACCGCGTGAGATGCTGATTTTCGCTTTTTATGCTGTGTCACGCTAAAACCTCTTTTCCGCAAATAATTTACTTTGACCATAAAGGCTATATTTGTTGTAAATTCATATCATGGATGTCGCAGGTCGCTCTTTTCACATTAAAAGTCATTTCCATAGGTTCCTTTTATGCAAAAAATGTACATTTACGCAAAATCCTCATTCCACTCGAAGTTTCTAAAACAAAGCTTGTTTTATGTAAAAATCGCTATTTTGGCGTAAAAAGTTCGTTTTTTGCTATCTTCGCGTATAAAGCAGATTTTCGCTTTTCATGCTGTTTTCACGCTAAAACTACTTTTCCGCGAACAATTTACTTTGAGATTTAATATCGTATGTTAAGGTATATTTCAGCTCGCCTTTTAGTTCGTCCGCTTTCCTTTTGACGATAGCGGCTAGTTTTGAAGATACGCTATCGTTTTAACCAAAAAAACATTTTTTCACTTCACAATGTCATTTTCGTCTCGTTTAACCTCGGCAATCTTCCTTTGACCATAAAGGCTATATTTGTTGTAAAATATAACTTTAATGAACGAAACTGTCTGTATGCGCAAAATTCATATCATGGATGTCACAGGTCGCTCTTTTCACATTAAAAGTCATTTTCCTTAGATTCCGGTTATGTCTAGCCTTCCTGTAATGGACATACAGTAGTAAGCAGAACAACTAGTAGTACAGATAAACTTTTCCGGCCCTCGGATGGCGAGGCCGGCATGGTTCCGAGACGAACTTCCGGCTGCACTTAGAAATTTTTCGGTCGGAGTTGGACTTAGAAAAATTTTGTTTTAATTGAAAGAAATGCTTTTTGAAAATGTGATACATGCATCAAAGGTATTCTTATGCAAAGGCAAACACATCCTAAGCTTCGCTTTTTCCAATTTGTCCCTCTTTAAGTAGCAGTTTGCTCCGAAAGTGGTCGTTCCGCCATGTACTCCGCGGCTGGACTGAGAAAAAGTTTCGATATTTTGCAAATATAATTTTTTTAAAAACATGAAATATACATCAGAGGCATTATTTTAGAAAGGGAAACTCATCCCAAAAACAATTTTGGCAAATTTTTCCGTTTTTCGATGGCGCGTTGCACCGAGTCGAGAAGACTACCTTTTCGGCCCTCGGGTGACGAGGCCTCAACTGCCGGCATTGTTCCGAGACGAACTCCCGCCTGGACTTTGAATTTTTTCGGTCGGAGTTGGACTAAGATAAATATTGATCGAAGTGAAAAAATGTTCTTCGAAAAATGTGAAACGTGCATCAATGGTATTCGTTTGATAAGGCAAACACATCCTAAGCTTCGCTTTTGCTAATTTGTCCCACTTTCGTTAACCTTCTGCGCCGATTTGGACTTAGAAGAAGTTTCGATATTTTGCAAATATAATTTTTTAAAACATGAAATATACATCACAGGCATTATTTTAGAAAGGAAAACTCATCCCAAAATAAATTTCGGCAAATTTCCCCGTTTTTCGATGGCGCGTTGCACCGAGTCGAGAAGAAGACCTTTCTGGCCCTCTGATGGCGAGGCCTCAACTGCCGGCATTGTTCCGAGTAGAACTCCGCCTGGACTTAGAAAATTTTCAGTCGGATTTGGACTTAGATCAATTTTGATCGAAGTGAAAAAATGTTTTTTGAAAAATGTGAAACATGCATCAAGGGTATTCGTTTGATAGGACAAACACATGCTTACCTTCGCCTTTGCTAATTTGTCCCTCTTTAAGTAGCAGTTTTCTCCGAAGGAGGCCGTTCCACCATGTACTACGCGGCTAAACTTAGAAAAAGTTTGGATATTTTGCAAAAATAAAACATGAAATATACATCAGAGGCATTCTTTTAGAGAGGGAAGCTCATCACAACCACAATTTTGGCAAATTTCTCAGTATTTCGATGGCGCGTTGCACCAGACCTACAAGACCACAATTCCGGCCCTCGGGCGGTAAAGCCTCAACTGTCGGCATGGTTCCAAGACGAACTCCCGGCTGGACTTGGAAATTTCTCGCTCGGAGTTGGACTTTGAAAAAAAATTTTCGGACCGAAAAAAACCTTTTTTGATAAATGAGAAGCATGCATCATTGGTGTTCGTTTGATAAAGAAAACACATCCTAAGCCTCGTTTTTGCTAACATGACCCTCTTTCATTAACCTTTTGCGCCGATTTGGACATAGAAACAGTTTCGATATTTTGCAAAAATAATTTTTTTAAAAAACAAAATATACAGCAGAGGCATTCTTTTAGAAAGGGAAACTCAGCTAAGAACCATTTTGGCTAATTTCCCCGTTTTTCGATGGCGCGTTGCACCGAATCGAGAAGGCGACCTTTCCGGCCCTCGGATAGCGAGGCCTCAACTGCCGGCATGGTTCCGAGACGAACTCCCGGCTGCACTTGGAATTTTTTCGGTCGGAGTTGGACTAAGATAAATTTTGATCGAAGTGAAAAAATGTTCTTTGAAAAATGTGAAACATGCATAATTGGTATTCGTTTGATAAGGCAAACACATCCTAAGCTTCACTTTTGCTAATTTGTCCCTCTTTAAGTAGCCGTTTGCCCCGAAAGTGGTCGTTCCCCCATGTACTTCGCGGCTGGACTTAGAAAAAGTTTCGATATTTTGCATAAATAATTTTTTTAAAAACATGAAGTATACATCAGAGCCATTCTTTTAGAAAGGGAAAATCATCCCAAGCACAGTTTAGGCAAATATCCCCGTATTTCGATGGCGCGTTGCACCGGACCTACAAGCCGACAATTCCGGGCCTTGGGCGGCGAGGCCTCAACTGCCGGCATGGTTCCGAAACGAACTGCCGGCTGGACTTGCAAATTTTTCGCTCGGAGTTGGACCTTGAAAAAAAATTTTCGCACCGAAAGAAACATTCTTCGATAAATGTGAAACATGCATCATTGGTGTTGGTTTGATAAAGAAAACATCCTTAGCCTCGTTTTTGCTAATTTGTCCCACTTTCGTTAACCTTCTGCGCCGATTTGGACTTAGCAAAAGTTTCGATATTTTGCGTAAATATTTTTTTTAAAAACATGAAGTATTCATCAGAGGCATTCTTTTAGAAAGGGAAACTCATCCTAAGCTTAATTTTGGCAAATTTTCCCGTATTTCGATGGCGCGTTGCACCGAGTTGGGAAGACGACCTTTCCGGCCCTCGGATGGCGAGGCCTCAACTGCCGGCAATGTTCCGAGATGAAGTCCCGCCTGGACTTAGAAATTTTTCACTCCGATTTGGACCTTGATACATTTTTATCGAAGTGAACAAACGTTTTTTGAAAAATGTGAAACATGCATCAATGGAATTCGTTTGATAAGGCATACATATCCCAACCTTCCCTTTTGCTAATTTGTCCCTCTTTAAGAAGCAGTTTGCTCCGAAAGTGGTCGTTCCGCCATGTACTACGCGGCTGGACTTAGAAAAAGTTTCGATATTTTGCAAAAATAATTTTTTAAAAAACATGAATTAGACATCAGAGTTATTCTTTTAGAAAGGGAAGCTCATCACCACCACAATTTTGGCAAATTTCTCAGTATTTCGATGGCGCGTTGCACCGGACCTACAAGACGACAATTCAGGCCCTCGGACGGTGAGGCCTCAAATGTCGGAATGGTTCCAAGACGAACTCCCGGCTGGACTTGAAAATTTTCGGTCGGAGTTGGACTAAGATAAATTTTGATCGAAGTGAAAAAATGTTTTTTGAAAAATGTGAAACATGGATCAATGGTATTCGTTTGATAAGGCAAACACATCCTTACCTTCGCCTTTGCTAATTTGTCCCTCTTTAAGTAGCAGTTTGCTCCGAAAGTGGTCGTTCCGCCATGTACTACGCGGCAAAACTTAGAAAAATTTCGATATTTTGCCAAAATATAACATGAAGTATACATCAGAGGCATTCTTTTAGAAAGGAAAGCTCATCACAACCACAATTTTGGCAAATTTCTCAGTATTTCTATGGCGCGTTGCACCAGACCTACAAGACGACAATTCCGGCCCTCGGGCGGTAAAGCCTCAACTGTCGGCATGGTTCCAAGACGAACTCCCGGCTGGACTTGGAAATTTTTCGCTCGGAGTTGGACTTTGAAAAAAAAATTTCGGACCGAAAAAAACCTTTTTTGATAAATGAGAAGCATGGATCATTGGTGCTCGTTTGATAAAGAAAACACATCCTAAGCCTCGTTTTTGCTAACATGACCCTCTTTCATTAACCTTTTGCGCCGATTTGGACTTAGAAACAGTTTCGATATTTTGCAAAAATAATTTTTTTAAAAACATAAAATATACAGCAGAGGCATTCTTTTAGAAAGGGAAACTCAGCCCAAGAACAATTATGGCTAATTTCCCCGTTTTTCGATGGCGCGTTGCACAGAGTGGAGAAGACGACCTTTCCGGCCCTCAGATGGCGAGGCTCAACTGCCGGCATGGTTCCGAGACGAACTCCCGGTTGCACTTGGAATTTTTTCGGTCGGAGTTGGACAAAGATAAATTTTGATCGAATTGAAAAAATGTACTTTGAAAAATGTGAAACATGCATCAGTGGTATTCGTTTGATAGGGCAAACACATCCTAAGCTTCACTTTTGCTAATTTGTCCCTCTTTAAGTAGCAGTTTGCCCCGAAAGTGGTCGTTCCGCCATGTACTTCGCGGCTGGACTTAGAAAAAGTGTCGATATTATGCATAAATAATTTTTTTAAAAACATGAAGTATACATCAGAGTCATTCTTTTAGAAAGGGAACCTCATCCCAAGCACAGTTTTGGCTAATTTCCCCGTATTTCGTTCGTGCGTTGCACCGGACCTACAAGACGACAATTCCGGGCCTCGGGCGGCGAGGCCTCAACTGCCGGCATGGTTCCGAGACGAACTACCGGCTGGACTTGGAAATTTTTCGCTCGGAGTTGGACCTTGAAAAAAATTTTTCGCACCGAAAGAAACATTCTTTGATAAATGTGAAACATGCATCATTGGTGTTGGTTTGGTAAAGAAAACACATCCCAAGCCTCGTTTTTGCTAACATGACCCTCTTTCATTAACCTTTTGCGCCGATTTGGACATACAAACAGTTTCGATATTTTGCAAAAATAATTTTTTTAAAAACATAAAATATACAGCAGAGGCATTCTTTTAGAAAGGGAAACTCATGCCAAAACCAATTTTGGCAAATTTCCCCGTTTTTCGATGGCGCGTTGCACCGAGTCGAGAAGATGACTTTTCCGGCCCTCGGATGGCGAGGCCTCAACTGCCGTCAATGTTCCGAGATGAAGTCCCGCCTGGACTTAGAAATTTTTCACTCGGATTTGGACTTAGATACATTTTGATCGAAGTGAACAAATGTTTTTTGAAAAATGTGAAACATGCATCAATGTAATTCGTTTGATAAGGCATACATATTCTAACCTTCCTCTTTGCTAATTTGTCCCTCTTTAAGAAGCAGTTTGCTCCGAAAGTGGTCGTTCCGCCATGTACTACGCGGCTGGACTTAGAAAAAGGTTCGATATTTTGCAAAAATAATTTTTTAAAAAACATGAATTATACATCAGAATTATTCTTTTAGAAAGGGAAGCTCGTCACAACCACAATTATGGCAAATTTCTCAGTATTTCGATGGCGCGTTGCACCGGACCTACAAGACGACAATTCAGGCCCTCGGGCGGTGAGGCCTCAAATGTCGGAATGGTTCCAAGACGAACTCCCGGCTGGACTTGGAAATTTTTCGCTCGGAGTTGGACTTTGAAAAAAAATTTTCGAACCGAAAAACATTTTTTGATAAATGTGCAGTGCATCATTGGTGTTCGTTTGATAAAGAAAACACATCCTAAGCCTCGTTTTTGCTAACATGACCCTCTTTCATTGACCTTTTGCGCCGATTTGGACTTACTAACAGTTTCGATATTTAGCAAAAATAATTTTTTTAAAAACATAAAATATACAGCAGAGGCATTCTTTTAGAAAGGGAAACTCAGCCCAAGAACAATTTTGGCAAATTTTCCCGTATTTCGATGGCGCGTTGCACCGAGTCGGAAGACGACCTTTCCGGCCCTCGGATGGCGAGGCCTCAACTGCCGGCCTGGTTCCGAGACGAACTCCCGGCTGCACTTAGAAATTTTTCGGTCGGAGTTGGACTTAGAAAATTTTTTATCTAATTGAAAGAAATGCTTTTTGAAAATGTGATACATGCATCACTGGTATTCCTATGATAAGGCAAACACATCCTAAGCTTCGCATTTTCCAATTTGTCCCTCTTTAAGTAGCAGTTTGCTCCGAAAGTGGTCGTTCCGCCATGTACTCCGCGGCTGGACTTGGAAAAAGTTTCGATATTTTGCATAAATAATTTTTTTAAAAACATGAAGAATACATCAGAGGCATTATTTTAGAAATGGAAACTCTTCCCAAAATCAATTTTGGCAAATTTCCCCGTTTTTCGATGGCGCGTTGCACCGAGTCGAGAAGACGACCTTTCCGGCCCTCGGATGGCGAGGCCTCAACTGCCGGCATTGTTCCGAGATGAACTCCCGCCTGGACTTAGAAATTTTTCAGTCGGAGTTGGACTTAGATAAATTTTGATCGAAGTAAAAAAAAGTTTTTTTGAAAAATGTGAAACATGCATCAATAGTATTCGTTTGATAAGGCAAACACATCCTTACCTTCGCCTTTGCTAATTTGTCGCTCTTTAAGTAGCAGTTTGCTCCGAAAGTGGTCGTTCCGCCATGTACTACGCGGCTAGACTTAGAAAAAGTTTCGATATTTTGCAAAAATAAAACATGAAACATACATCAGAGGCATTCTTTTAGAAAGGGAAGCTCATCACAACCACAATTTTGGCAAATTTCTCAGTATTTCGATGGCGCGTTGCACCGGACCTACAAGACGACAATTCCGGGCCTCGGGCGGTGAGGCCTCAACTGTCGGCATGGTTCCAAGACGAACTCCCGGCTGGACTTGGAAATTTTTCGCTCGGAGTTGGACTTTGAAAAAAAATTTTCGAACCGAAAAAAACATTTTTTGATAAATGTGAAGTGCATCATTGGTGTTCGTTTGATAAAGAAAACATCCTAAGCCTCGTTTTTGCTAACATGACCCTCTTTCATTAACCTTTTGCGCCGATTTGGACTTAGAAACAGTTTCGATATTTTGCCAAAATAATTTTTTTAAAAACATAAAATATACATCAGAGGCATTCTTTCGGAAAGGGAAACTCATCCCAAGAACAATTTTTGAAAATTTCCCCGTTTTTCGATGGCGCGTGACACCGAGTCGAGAAGACAACCTTTCCGGCCCTCGGATGGCGAGGCCTCAGCTGCCGGCATGGTTCCGAGTTGAACTCCCGGCTGCACTTAGAATTATTTCGGTCTGAGTTGGACTAAGATAAATTTTGATCGAAGTGAAAAAATGTTCCTTGCAAAATGTGAAACATGCATCAATGGTATTCGTTTGATAAGGCAAACACATCCTAAGCTTCACTTTTGCTAATTTTCCCTCTTTAAGTAGCAGTTTGCCCCAAAAGTGGTCGTTCCTCCATGTACTCCGCGGCTGGACTTAGAAAAAGTTTAGATATTTTGCAAATATAATTTTTTTAAAAACATGAAATATATATCAGAGGCATTATTTTAGAAAGGCAAACTCATGCCAAAATCAATTTTGGGAAATTTCCCCGTTTTTCGATGGCGCGTTGCACCGAGTCGAAAAGACGACATTTCCGGCCGTCGGATGGCGAGGCCTCAACTGTCGGCATTGTTCCGAGATGAACTCCCGCCTGGACTTAGTAAATTTTCAGTCGGAGTTGGACTTAGATAAATTTTGATCGAAGTGAAAAAATGTTTTTTGAAAAAGGTGAAACATGCATCAATGGTATTCGTTTGATAAGGCAAAGACATCCCAACCCTCCGTTTTGCTAATTGGTCCCTCTTTAGGTAGCAGTTTGCTCCGAAAGTGGTCGTTCCGCCATGTACTACGCGGCTAGACTTAGAAAAAGTTTCGATATTTTGCATAAATAATTTTTTAAAAAACATGAAATATACATCAGAGGCATTCTTTTAGAAAGGGAAGCTCATCACAACCACAATTTTGGCAAATTTCTCAGTATTTCGATGGTGCGTAGCACCAGACCTACAAGACGACAATTCCGGCCCTCGGGCGCTAAGGCCTCAACTGTCGGCATGGTTCCAAGACGAACTCCCGGCTGGACTTGGAAATTTTGTCGCTCGGAGTTGGACTTTGAAAAAAAATTTCGAACCGAAAACAACCTTTTTTGATAGATGTGAAGCATGCATCATTGGTGTTCGTTTGATAAAGAAAACACATCCTAAGCCTCGTCTTTTCTAACATGACCCTCTTTCATTAACCTTTTGCGCCGATTTGGACTTAGAAACAGTTTCGATATTTTCCAAAAATAATTTTTTTAAAAACATAAAATATACATCAGAGGCATTCTTTTAGAAAGGGAAACTCATCCCAAGAACAAGTTTGGCAAATTTCCCCGTTTTTCGATGGCGCGTGGCACCGAGTCGAGAAGACGACCTTTCCGGCCCTCGGATGGTGAGGCCTCAGCTGCCGGCATGGTTCCGAGTTGAACTCCCGGCTGCACTTAGAATTTTTTTGGTCGGAGTTGGACTAAGATAAATTTTGATCGAAGTGAAAAAATGCTCTTTGAAAAATGTGAAACATGCATCAATGGTATTCGTTTGATAAGGCAAACACATCCTAAGCTTCGCTTTTGCTAATTTGTCCCTCTTTAAGTAGCAGTTTGCTCCGAAAGTGGTCGTTCCCCCATGTACTCCGCGGCTGGACTTAGAAAAAGTTTCGATATTTTGCATAAATAATTTTTTTAAAAATATGAAGAATACATCAGAGGCATTCTTTTAGAAAGGGAAACTCATCCCAAGCACAATTTTGGCAAATTTCCCCGTGTTTCGATGGCGCGTTGCACCGGACCTACAAGACGACAATTCCGGGCCTCGGGCGGTGAGGCGTCAAATGTCGGCATGGATCCAAGACGAACTGCCGGCTGGACTGGGAAATTTTTCGCTCGGAGTTGCACTTTGAAAAAAATTTTCGGACCGAAAAATTCCTTTTTTGATAAATGTGAAGCATGCATCATTGGTGTTCGTTTGATAAAGTAAACACATCCTAAGCTTCGTTTTTGCTAACTTGAGCCTCTTTCATTAACCCTTTGCGCTGATTTGTACTTAGAGTAAGTTGCGATATTTTGCAAATATTATTTTTTAAAACATGAAATATACATCAGAGGCATTATTTTAGAAAGGGAAACTCATCCCAAAATCAATTTTGGCAAATTTCCCCGTTTTTCGATGGCGCGTTGCACCGAGTCGAGAAGACGACCTTTCCGGCCCTCAGATGGCGAGGCCTCAACTGCCGGCATTGTTCCGAGATGAACTCCCGCCTGGACTTAGAAATTTTTCAGTCGGAGTTGGACTTAGATAAATTTTGATCGAAGTGAAAAAATGTTTTTTGAAAAATGTGAAACATGCATCAATAGTATTCGTTTGATAAGGCAAACACATCCTTACCTTCGCCTTTGCTAATTTGTCCCTCTTTAATTAGCAGTTTGCTCTGAAAGTGGTCGTTCCGCCATGGACTACGCGGCTAGACTTAGAAAATGTTTCGATATTTTGCAAAAATAAAACATGAAGCATACATCAGAGGCATTCTTTTAGAAAGGGAAGCTCATCACAACCACAATTTTGGAAAAATTCCTCAGTATTTCGATGGCGCGTTGCACCAGACCTACAAGACGGCAATTCCGGCCCTCGGGCGGTAAGACCTCAACTGTCGGCATGGTTCCAAGACGAACTCCCGGCGGGACTTGGAAATTTTTCGCTAGGAGTTGGACTTTGAAAAAAAATATTCGGACCGAAAAAAACCTTTTTTGATAAATGTGAAGCATGCATCATTGGTGTTCGTTTGATAAAGAAAACACATCCTAAGCCTCGTTTTTGCTAACATGACCCTCTTTCATTAACCTTTTGCGCCGATTTGGACTTAGAAACAGTTTCGATATTTTGAAACATTAATTTTTTAAAATAATAAAATATACAGCAGAGGCATTCTTTTAGAAAGGGGAACTCAGCCCAGGAACAATTTTGGCAAATTCCCCCGTTTTTCGATGGCGCGTTGCACCGAGTCGAGAAGACGAACTTTCCGGCCCTCGGATGGCGAGGCCTTAACTGCAGGCATTATTCCGAGATGAACTCCCGCCTGGACTTAGAAATTTTTCAGTCGGAGTTGGACTTAGATAAATTTTGATCGAAGTGAAAAAATGTTTTTTGAAAAATGCGAAAGATGCATCAATGGTATTCGTTTGATAAGGCAAACACATCCTCACCTTCGCCTTTGCTAATTTGTCCCTCTTTAAGTAGCAGATTGCTAAGTGGTCGTTCCGCCATGTACTACGCGGCTTGACTTAGAAAAAGTTTCGATATTTTTCAAAAATAATGTTTTAAAAAACATGAAATATACAACAGAGGCATTCTTTTAGAAAGGGAAGCTCATCACAACTACAATTTTGGCAAATTTCTCAGTATTTCGATGGCGCGTTGCACCAGACCTACAAGACGACAATTCCGGCCCTCGGGCTGTAAGGCCTCAACTGTCGGCATTGTTCCAAGACGAACTCCCGGCTGGACTTGGAAATTTTTCGCTCGGAGTTGGACTTTGAAAAAAAATTTTCGGACCGAAAAAAACCTTTTTTGACAAATGTGAAGCATGCATCATTGGTGTTCGTTTGATAAAGGAAACACATCCTAAGCCTCGTTTTTGCTAACATGACCCTCTTTCATTAACCTTTTGCGCCGATTTGGACTTAGAAAAAGTATCGATATTTTGCAAAAATATTTTTTTTTAAAAACATGAAATATACATCAGAGGCGTTATTTTAGAAAGGGAAACTCATCCCAAAAACAATTTTGGCAAATTTCCCCGTTTTTCGATGGCGCGTTGCACCTTGTCGAGAAGACGACCTTTCCGGCCCTCGGGTGGCGAGGCCTCAACTGCCGGCATTGTTACGAGACGAACTCCCGGCTGGACTTAGAATTTTTTCGGTCGGAGTTGGACTAAGATAAATTTTGATCGAAGTGACAAAATGTTCTTTGAAAAATGTGAAACATGCATCAATGGTATTTGTTTCATAAGGCAAACACATCCTAACCTTCGCCTTTGCTTATTTGTCCCTATTTAAGTAGCAGTTTGCTCCGAAAGTGGTCGTTCCCTCATGTACTTCGTGGCTGGACTTAGAAGAAGTTTCGATATTTTGCATAAATAATTTTTTTAAATACATGAATTATACATCAGAGGCATTCTTTTAGAAAGGGAAGCTCATCACAACCACAATTTTGGCAAAGTTCTCAGTATTTCGATGGCGCGTTGCACCAGACCTACAAGACGACAATTCCGGCCCTCGGGCTGTAAGGCCTCAACTGTCGGCATTGTTCCAAGACGAACTCCCGGCTGGACTTGGAAATTTTTCGCTCGGAGTCGGACTTTGAAAAAAAAATTTCGGACCGAAAAAAACCTTTTTGATAAATGTGAAGCATGCATCATTGGTGTTCGTTTGATAAAATAAACACATCCTAAGCCTCGTTTCTGCTAACATGACCCTCTTTCATTAACCTTTTGCGCCTATTTTGACTTAGAAAAAGTATCGATATTTTGCAAAAATAATTTTTTTAGAAACATGAAATATACATCGGAGGCATTATTTTAGATAGGGAAACTCATCCCAAAA
Organism: Mantis religiosa; assembly: GCA_030765055.1. Classification (NCBI taxonomy): domain Eukaryota; kingdom Metazoa; phylum Arthropoda; class Insecta; order Mantodea; family Mantidae; genus Mantis; species Mantis religiosa. The sequence goes on from CM060950.1 coordinate 288,451,434, forward strand.
ACAATTTTGGCAAATTTCCCCGTTTTTCGATGGCGCGTTGCACCGAGTCTAGAAGTCGACCTTTCCGGCCCTGGGATGGCTAGGCCTCAACTGCCGGCATTGTTAAGAGATGAAGTCCCGCCTGGACTTAGAAATTTTTCAGTCGGAGTTCGACTAAGATAAATTTTGACCGAAGTGAAAAAATGTTCTTTGAAAAAAGTGAAGCATGAATCAATTGTATTTGTTTCATAAGCCAAACACATCCTAACCTTCGCCTTTGCTAATTTGTCCCTATTTAAGTAGCAGTTTGCTGCGAAAGTGGTCGTTCCCCCATGTACTCCGCGACTGGACTTAGAAAAAGTTTCGATATTTTGCAAATATAATTTTTTTAAAAACATGAAATATACATCAGAGGCATTATTTTAGAAAGGGAAACTTATCCCAAAAACAATTTTGGCAAATTTCCCCGTTTTTCGATGGCGCGTTGCACCGAGTCGAGAAGACGACCTTTCCGGGCCTCGTGTGGCGAGCCCTCAACTGCCGGCATTGTTAAGAGACGAACTTTCGGCTGGACTTAGAATTTTTGCGGTCGAAGTTGGACTAAGATAAATTTTGATCGAAGTGAAATAATGTTCTATGAAAATTGTGAAACATGCATCAATGGCATTTGTTTCTTAAGGCAAACACATCCTAACCTTCGCCTTTGCTAATTTGTCCCTATTTAAGTAGCAGTTTGCTGCGAAAGTGGTCGTTACCCCATGTACTCCGCGACTGGACTTAGAAAAAGTTTCGGTATTTTGGAAATATAATTTTTTTAAAAACATGAAATATACATCAGAGGCATTATTTTAGAAAGGGAAACTCATCCCAAAAACAATTTTGGCAAATTCCTCCGTTTTTCGATGGCGCGTTGCACCGAGTCGAGAAGACGACCTTTCCGGCCCTCGGGCGGCGAGGCCTCAAATGCCGGCATTGTTCCGAGACGAACTCCCGCCTGTACTTAGAATTTTTCGGTCGGAGTTGGACTAAGATAAATTTTGATCGAATTGAACAAATGTTCTTTGAAAAATGTGAAACATGCATCAGTGGCATTCGTTTGATAAGGCGAACACATCATAAGGTTCGCTTTTGCTAATTTGGCCACTCTTTAAGTAGCACTTTGCTCCGAAAGTGGTCGTTCGCCCATGTACTACGCGGCTGGACTTGGAAAATTTTCGCTCGGAGTTGGACTTTAACTTCACTCGGACCGAAATAGGTTTTTTTGAATAATGTGAAACACGGATCTTTTATGATCGTTTGATAAAGAAAACACATCCTAAGCCTCGATTTTGCTAATTTGACACTCTTTCAATAACCCTTTGCGCCGATTTGGACTTAGAAAAAGTTTCGATATTTTGCAAAAATAATTTTTTTAAAAGCATTAAATATACATCAGAGGCATTCTTGTAGAAAGGGAAACTCATCCCAAGCACAATTTTGGCAAGTTTCCGCGTATTTCGATGGCGCGTTCCACCAGACCTACATGACGACAGTTCCAGCCCTCGGCCATGGTTCCTAGATGAACTGCCGGCTGAACTTGGAAATTTTTCGCTCGGAGTTGGACTTTGAAGAAATTTGTTCCGACCGAAAAAAACATTTTTTGATAAATGTGAAACACGCATCACCTTCTGCGTCGATTTGGACTTAGAAAAAGTTTCGCTATTTTGCAAAAATAATTTTTTTTAAAAAACATGAAATATACATCAGAGCCATTCTTGTAGAAGGGGAAATTCATCCCAAGAACAATTTTGGCAAATTTCCATGTATTTCGATGGCGCGTTGCACCGAGCATAGAAGACGGCCTTTCTGGCCCTCGGGCGGCGAGGCCTCAACTGCCGGCCTGGTTCCTAGACGAACTCCCGGGGAACTTTGAAATTTTTCGCTCGGAGTTGATGGAAGTGAAAAAATGTTTTTTGAAGAATGTGAAACATGCATCAGTGGCATTCGTTTAATAAATCAAACACATCCGAAGGTTCGCTTTTGCTAATTTGTCCCTATTTAAGTAGCAGTTTGCTCCGAAAGTGGTCGTTCGCCCATGTACTACACGGCTGGACTTTGAAAATTTTCGCTCGGAGTTGGACTTTAACTTCTCTCGGACCGAAAAAGGTTTTTTTCATAAATGTGAAACATGCATCCTTGTTGATCGTTTGATAAAGAAAATATATCCTAAGCCTCGTTTTTGCTAATTTGACACTCTTTCAGTAACCCTTTGCGCCGATTTGGACTTAGAAAAAGTTTCGATATTTTGCAAAAATAATTTTTTTAAAAACATGAAATATACATCAGAGGCATTCTTTTAGAAGGGGAAATTCATCCCAAGAACAATTTTGGCAAATTTCCCCGTATTTCGATGGCGCGTTCCACCAGACCTACATGACGACAATTCCGGCCCTTTGGCATGGTTTCCGAGACGAACTCCCGGCTGGACTTGGAAATTTTTCGCTCGGAGTTGGACTTTGAAAAAATTTGTCCGGACCGAAAAAAACATTTTTAATAAAAGTGAAACACGCATCATTGGTGTTCGTTTGATAAAGAAAACACATCCTAAGCCTCGTATTTGCTAATTTGTCCCTCTTTCATTAACCTTTTGCGAGGATTTGGACTTAGAAAAAGTTTCGATATTTTGCAAAAATAAGTTTTTTAAAAACATCAAATATATATCAGAGGCATTCTTTTAGAAGGGGAAACTCATCCCAAGCTCAATTTTGCAGATATCCCCGTATTTCGATGGCACGTTGCACCAGACCTACAAGACGACAATTCCAGCCCTCGGGCATGGTTTCCGACACGAACTCCCTGCTGGACTTGGAAATTTTTCGCTCGGAGTTGGACTTTGAAAAAATTTGTCCGGACCGAAGAAAACAGTTTTAATAAATGTGAAACACGCATCATTGGTGTTCGTTGGATAAAGAAAACACATCCTAAGCCTCGTATTTGCTTATTTGTCCCTCTTTCATTAACCTTTTGAGAGGATTTGGACTTAGAAAAAGTTTCAATATTTTGCAAAACTAATTTTTAAAAACATGAAATATACATCAGAGGCATTCTTTTAGAAGGGGAAACTCATCCCAAGCACAATTTTGGCAAATACCCCGTATTTCGATGGCGCGTTGCACCAGCCCTACAAGACGACAATTCCGGTCCTCGGGCACGGTTTCCGAGACGATCTTCCGGCTGGACTTGGAAATTTTTCGCTCGGAGTTGCACTTTGAAAAAATTTGTCCGGACCGAAAAAAACATTTTTAATAAATGTGAAACACGCATCATTGGTGTTCGTTTGATAGAGAAAACACATCCTAAGCCTCGTATTTGCTAATTTATCCCTCTTTCATTAACCTTTTGCGAGGACTTTGACTTAGAAAAAGGTTCGATATTTTGCAAAAATAATTTTTAAAAAACATTAAACATACATCAGAGGCATTCTTTTAGAAAGGGAAACTCATCTCAAGCACAATTTTGGCAAATTTCCCGTATTTCGATTGCGCGTTGCACCAGACCTACGAGACGACTATTCCGGCCCTCGGGCGGCGAGGCCTCAACTGCCGGCATGGTTCCGAGATGAACTCCCGGCTGGACTTGCAAATTTTTCGCTCGGGGTTGGACTTTGAAAAAATTATTTCGGACCCAAAAAAACATTTTTTGATAAATGGGAAACACGCATCTTTAATGTTCGTTTGATAAAGAAAACACATCCTAAGCATCCTTTTTGCTAATTTGACACTCTTTCAATAACCCTTTGCGCCGATTTGGACTTAGAAAAGGTTTCGATATTTTGCAGAAATAATTTTTTAAAAAACATTAAATATACATCAGAGGCATTCTTTTATAAGGGGAAACTCATCCCAAGCACAATTTTGGCAAATATCCCCGTATTTTGATGGCGCGTTGCACCAGACCTACAAGAAGACAATTCCTGCCCTCTGGCATAGTTTCCGAGACGAACTCCCGGATGGACTTGGAAATTTTTCGCTCGGAGTTGGACTTTGAAAAAATTTGTTCGGACCGAAAAAAACATTTTTAATAAATGTGAAACACGCATCATTGGTGTTCGTTTGATAAAGAAAACTCATCCTAAGCCTCGTATTTGCTAATTTGTCCTTCTTTCATTAACCTTTTGCGAGGATTTGGACTTAGAAAAAGTTTCCATATTTTGCAAAAATAATTTTTTAAAAAACATGTAATATACATCAGAGACATTCTTTTAGAAGGGGAAACTCATCCCAAGCACAATTTTGGCAAATATCCCCGTATTTCGATGGCACGTTGCACCAGACCTTTAAGACAACAATTCCGGCCCTCCGGCACGGTTTCCGAGACGAACTCCCTGATGGACTTGGACATTTTTCTCTCGGAGTTGGACTTTGAAAAAATTTGTTCGGACCGAAAAAACATTTTTTTGATAAAGGTGAAACACGCATCATTGGTGTTCGTTTGATAAAGAAAACACATCCTAGGCCTCGTATTTGCTAATTTGTCCCTCTTTCATTAACCATTGGCGAGGATTTGGACTTAGAAAAAGTTTCGATATTTTGCAAAAATAATTTTTTTAAAAACATGAAATATACATCAGAGGCATTCCTTTAGAAGGGGAAACTCATCCCAGGCACAATTTTGGCAAATGTACACGTATTTCGATGGTGCGTTGCACCAGACCTACAGGACGACAATTCCGGCCCTCGGGCGGCGAGGCCTCAACTGCCGGAATGGTTCCGAGACGAACTCCCGGGGGACTTAGAAACTTTTCGCTCGGAGTTGGACTTTGAAATATTTTGATCGAAGTGAAAAAAATGTTTTTTGAAAAATGTGAACCAGGCATCAGTGGCATTCGTTTGATAAGGCAAACACATCCTAAGGTTCGCTTTTGCTAATTTGTCCCTCTTTAAGTAGCAGTCTGCTCCGAAAGTGGTCGTTCACCAATGTACCACGCGGCTGGACTTTGAAAATTTCCGCTCGGAGTTGGACTTAAACTTCTCTCGGACCGAAAAGGTTTTTTTGATAAATGTGAAACATGCATCATTGGTGTTCGTTTGATAAAGAAAATATATCCTTAGCCTCCTTTTTGCTAATTTGACCCTCTTTCAATAACCCTTTGCGGAGATTTGGACTTAGAAAAAGTTTCGATATTTTGCAGAAATAATTTCTTAAAAAACATTAAATATACATCAGAGGCATTCTTTTATAAGGGGAAACTCATCCCAAGTTAAATTTTGGCAAATATCCCCGTATTTCGATGGCGCGTTGCACCAGACCTACAAGAAGACAATTTTGGCCCTCGGGCATGGTTTCCGAGACGAACTCCCGGCTGGACTTGGAAATTTTTCGCTCGGAGTTGGACTTTGAATAAATTTGTCCGGACGGAAAAAAACATTTTTAATAAATGTGAAACACGCATCATTGGTGTTCGTTTGATAAAGAAAACACATCCTAAGCCTCGTATTTGCTAATTTGTCCCTCTTTCATTAACCTTTTGCGAGGATTTGGACTTAGAGTAAGTTTCGATATTTTGCAAAAATAATTTTTTTAAATACATGAAATATACATTAGAGGCATTCTTTTAGAAGGGGAAACTCATCCCAAGCACAATTTTGGCAAATATCACCGTGTTTCGATGGCGCGTTGCACCAGACCTACAAGACGACAATTCCGGCCCTCGGGCAGGGTTTCCGAGACGAACTCCCGGCTGTAATTGGAAATTTTCCGCTCGGAGTTGGACTTTGAAAAAATTTGTCCGGACAGAAGAAAACATTTTTAATAAATGTGAAACACGCATCATTGGTGTTCGTTGGATAAAGAAAACACATCCTAAGCCTCGTATTTGCTAATTTGTCCCTCTTTCATTAACCTTTTGAGAGGATTTGGACTTAGAAAAAGTTTCAATATTTTTAAAAATAATTTTTAAAAACATGAAATATACATCAGAGGCATTCTTTTAGAAGGGGAAACTCATCCCAAGCATAATTTTGGCAAATTTCACCGTAATTCGATGGCGCGTTGCACCAGACGTACAAGACGACAATTCCGGCCCTCGGGCACGGTTCGGAGACGAACTCCCGGCTGACTTGTAAATTTTTCTCTCTTAGTTGGACTTTGAAAAAATTTGTTCCGACCGAAAAATTTTTTTTTGATAAAGGTGAAACACGCATCGTTGATGTTCGTTTGATAAAGAACACACATCCTAAGCCTCGTATTTGCTAATTTGTCCCTCTTTCATTAACCGTTTGCGAGGATTTGGTCTTAGAAAAAGTTTCGATATTTTGCAAAAATAATTTTTTTAAAAACATGAAATATACATCAGAGGCATTCTTTTAGAAGGGGAAACTCATCCGAAGCACAATTTTGGCAAATATTCCGGTATTTCGATGGCGCGTTGCACCAGACCTACAAGAAGACAATTCCGGCCCTCGGGCATGGTTTCCGAGACGAACTCCCTGCTGGACTTGGAAATTTTTTGGCTCGGAGTTGGACTTTGAAAAAATTTGTCCGGACCGAAAAAAACATTTTTAATAAATGTGAAACACGCATCATTGGTGTTCGTTTGATAAAGAAAACACATCCTAAGCCTCGTATTTGCTAATTTGTCCCTCTTTCATTAACCTTTTGCGAGGATTTGGACTTAGAATAAGTTTCGATATTTTGCAAAAATAATTTTTTTAAATACATGAAATATACATTAGAGGCATTCTTTTAGAAGGGGAAACTCATCCCAAGCACAATTTTGGCAAATATCACCGTGTTTCGATGGCGCGTTGCACCAGACCTACAAGACGACAATTCCGGCCCTCGGGCAGGGTTTCCGAGACGAACTCCCGGCTGTAATTGGAAATTTTCCGCTCGGAGTTGGACTTTGAAAAAATTTGTCCGGACCGAAAAAAACATTTTTAAAAAATGTGAAACACGCATCATTGGTGTTCGTTTGATAAAGAAAACACATCCTAAGCCTCGTATTTGCTAATTTGTCCCTGTTTCATTAACCTTTTGCGAGGATTTGGACTTAGAATAAGTTTCGATATTTTGCAAAAATAATTTTTTTAAAAACATGAAATATACATCATAGGCACTCCTTTAGAAGGGGAAACTCATCCCAAGCACAAATTTGGCAAATGTACCCGTATTGCGATGGCGCGTTGCAGCAGACCTACAAGACGACAATTCCGGCCCCCGGGCTGCGAGGCCTCAACTGCCGGCATGGTTCCGAGACGAACTCCAGGGGTACTTAGAAATTTTTCGTTCGGAGTTGGACTTTGAAATATTTTGATCGAAGTGAAAAAAAATGACTTTTGGAAAATGTGAAACATGCATCAGTGGCATTCGTTTGATAATGCAAACACATCCAAATGTTCGCTTTAGCTAATTTGTCCCTCTTTAAATGGCAGTTTCCTCCGAAAGTGGTCGTTCGCCCATGTACTACGCGGCTAAACTTAGAAAATTTTCGCTCGGAGTTGGACTTAAACTTTTCTCGGACCGAAAAAAGTCTTTTGATAAATGTGAAACATGCATCATTGGTGTTCGTTTGATAAAGAAAACACATCCTAAGCCTCCTTTTTGCTAATTTGACCCTCTTTCAAAAACCCTTTGCGCCGATTTGGACTTAGAAAAAGTTTCGATATTTTGCAAAACTAATTTTTTTAAAAACATTAAATATACATCAGAGGCATTCATTTAGAAAGGAAACTCATCCCAAGCACAATTTTGGCAAATTTAACCGTATTTCGATGGCGCGTTTAACCAGACCTACAAGACCACAATTCCGGCACTCGGGCGGCGAGCCGTCAACTGCCGGCATGGTTCCGAGACGAACTCCCGGGGTACTTAGAAATTTTTCGCTCGGAGTTGGACTCTGAAATATTTTGATCGAAGTGAAAAAAAATGTCTTTTGGAAAATGTGAAACATGCATCAGTGGCATTCGTTTGTTAATGCAAACACATCCTAAGGTTCACCTAAACTAATTTGTCCCTCTTTAAGTGGCAGTTTGCTCCGAAAGTGGTCGTCCGCCCATGTACTACGCGGCTGGACTTAGAAAATTTTCCCTCGGAGTTGGACTTAAACTCTTCTCGGACCGAAAAATGTTTTTTGATAAATGTGAAACATGCATTATTGGTGCTCATTTGATAAAGAAAAGACATCCTAAGCCTCCATTTTGCTAATTTGACCCTCTTTCAATAACCCTTTGCGCCGATTTGGACTTAGAAAAAGTTTCGATATTTTGCAAAAATAATTTTTTAAAAGACATTAAATATACATCAGAGGCATTCTTTTAGAAAGGGAAACTCATCCCAAGCAAAATTTTGCCAAATTTCCCCGTATTTCGATGGCGCGTTGCACCAGACCTACAAGACGACAATTCCGGCCCTCGGGCATGGTGTCCGAGACGAACTCCGGCCTGAATTGGAAATTTTTCGCTCGGAGTTGGACTTTGAAAAAATTTGTCCGGACCGAAAAAAACATTTTTAATAAATGTGACACACGCATCATTGGTGTTCGCTTGATAGAGAAAGCACATCCTAAGCCTCTTTTTTGCTAATTTGTCCCTCTTTCATTAACCTTTTGCGAGGATTTGGACTTTGAAAAAGTTGCGATATTTTGCAAAAATAATTTTTTTAAAAACATCAAATATACATCAGAGGCCTTCTATTAGAAGGGGAAACTCATCCCAAGCACAATTATGCAAAAATCCCCGTTTTTCGATGGCACGTTGCACCAGACCTACAAGACGACAATTCCGGCCCTCAGGCATGGTTTCCGAGACGAACTCCCGGCTGGACTTGGAAATTTTTCGCTCGGAGTTGGACTTTTAAAAACTTTGTCCGGACCGAAGAAAACATTTTTAATAAATGTGAAACACACATCATTGGTGTTCGTTGGATAAAGAAAACACATCCTAAGCCTCGTATTTGCTAATTTGTCCCTCTCTCATTAACCTTTTGAGAGGATTAGGACTTAGAAAAAGTTTCGATATTTTGCATAAATAATTTTTAAAAACATGAAATATACATCAGAGGCATTCTTTTAGAAGGGGAAACTCATCCCAAGCACAATTTTGGCAAATTTCACCGTATTTCGATGGCACGTTGCACCAGACCTACAAGACGACAATTCCGGCCCTCAGGCATGGTTTCCGAGACGAACTCCCGGCTGGACTTGGAAATTTTTCGCTCGGAGTTGGACTTTTAAAAACTTTGTCCGGACCGAAGAAAACATTTTTAATAAATGTGAAACACACATCATTGGTGTTCGTTGGATAAAGAAAACACATCCTAAGCCTCGTATTTGCTAATTTGTCCCTCTTTCATTAACCGTTTGCGAGGATTTGGACTTAGAAAAAGTTTCGATATTTTGCAAAGATAATTTTTTTAAAAACTTGAAATATACATCAGAGGCATTCTTTTAGAAGGATAAACTCATCCCAAGCACAATTTTGGCAAATATCCCGGTATTTCGATGGCGCGTTGCACCAGACCTACAAGAAGACAATTCCGGCCCTCGGGCATGGTTTCCGAGATGAACTCCCGGCTGGACTTGGAAATTTTTCGCTCGGAGTTGGACTTTGAAAAAATTTGTCCGGACCGAAAAAAACATTTTTAATAAATGTGAAACACGCATCATTGGTGTTCGTTTGATAAAGAAAACACATCCTAAGCCTCGTATTTGCTAATTTGTCCCTCTTTCATTAACCTTTTGCGAGGATTTGGACTTGGAATAAGTTTCGATATTTTGCAAAAATAATTTTTTTAAAAACATGAAATATACATCATAGGCACTCCTTTAGAAGGGGAAACTCATCCCAAGCACAAATTTCGCAAATGTACCCGTATTGCGATGGCGCGTTGCAGCAGACCTACAAGACGACAATTCCGGCCCCCGGGCTGCGAGGCCTCAACTGCCGGCATGGTTCCGAGACGAAGTCCAGGGGTACTTAGAAATTTTTCGTTCGGAGTTGGACTTTGAAATATTTGGATCGAAGTGAAAAAAAATGTCTTTTGGAAAATGTGAAACATGCATCAGTGGCATTCGTTTGATAATGCAAACACATCCAAATGTTCGCTTTAGCTAATTTGTCCCTCTTTAAATGGAAGTTTGCTCCGAAAGTAGTCGTTCGCCCATGTACTACGCGGCTGGACTTAGAAAATTTTCGCTCGGAGTTGGACTTTGACTTTTCTAGGACCGAAAAAAGTCTTTTGATAAATGTGAAGCATGCATCATTGGTGTTCGATTAATAAAGAAAACACATCCTAAGCCTCCTTTTTGCTAATTCGACCCTCTTTCAATAACCGTTTTCGCCGATTTGGACTTAGAAAAAGGTTCGATATTTTGCAAAAATAATTTTTTTAAAAACATTAAATATACATCAGAGGCATTCTTTTAGAAAGGGAAACTCATCCCAAGCACAATTTTGGAAAATTTCACCGTATTTCGATGGCGTGTTGCATCAGATCTACAAGACGAATATTCCGGCCCTCGGGCATGGTTCCGAGACGATCTCCCGGCTGGACTTGGAAATTTTTCGCTCGGAGTTGGACTTTGAAAAAATTTGTTCGGACCGAAAAAAAATATGTTTTGATAAATGTGAAACACGCATCATTGGTGTTCGTTTGATAAAGAAAACACATCCTAAGCCTCGTATTTGCTAATTTGTCCCTCTTTCATTAACCTTTTGCGAGGAGTTGGACTTAGAAATACTTTGGATATTTTGCAAAAATAATTTTTTTAAAAACATGAAATATACATCAGAGGCATTCAGAAAAAGTTTCGATATTTTGCAAAAATAATTTTTTTAAAAACATGAAATATACATCAGAGGCATCCTTTTAGAAGGGGAAACTCATCCCAAGCACAATTTTGGCAAATTTCACCGTATTTCGATGGCGCGTTGCACCAGACCTACAAGACGACAATTCCGGCCCTCGGGCATGGTTCGGAGACGAGCTCCCGGCTGATTTGGAAATTTTTCTCTCGCAGTTGGACTTTGAAAAAATTTGTTCGGACCGCAAAAAATTTTTGATAAAGTTTAAACACGCATCGTTGGTGTTCGTTTGATGAAGAAAACACATCCTAAGCCTCGTATTTGCTAATTTGTTCCTCTTTCATTAACCTTTTGCGAGGATTTGGACTTAGAAAAAGTTCCCATATTTTGCAAAAATAATTTTTTTAAAAACATGAAATATACATCAGAGGCACTCCTTTAGAAGGGGAAACTCATCCCAAGCACAATTTTGGCAAATGTACCCGTATTACGATGGCGCGTTACACCAGAGCTACAAGACGACAATTCCGGCCCTCGGGCGGCGAGGCCTCAACTCCCGGCATGGTTCCGAGACGAACTCCCGGGGGACTTAGAAACTTTTCGTTCGGAGTTGGAGTTTGAAATATTTTGATCGAAGTGAAAAAAAGGTTTTTTGAAAAATGTGAAACAGGCATCAGTGGCAATCGTTTGATAAGGCAAACACATCCTAAGTTTCGCTTTTGCTAATTTGTACCTCTTTAAGTAGCAGTTTGCACCGAAAGTGGTCGTTCACCCATGTACTACGCGGCTGGACTTAGAAAATTTTCGCTCGGAGTTGGACTTTAACTTTTCTCGGACCTAAAGAAGTCTTTTGATAAATGTGAAACATGCATCATTGGTGTTCGTTTGATAAAGAAAACACATCAAAAGCCTCCTTTCTGCTAATTTGACCCTCTTTCAATAACCCTTTGCGCCGATTTGGACTTAGGAAAAGGTTCGATATTTTGCAAAAATATTTTTTTAAAAACATTAAATATACATCAGAGGCATTTATTTAGAAAGGGAAACTCATCCCAAGCACAATTTTGGCAAATTTCACCGTATTTCGATGGCGCGTTGCGCCAGACCTACAAGACGACAGTTCCGGCCCTCGGGCATGGTTTCCGAGACGAACTCCCGATTGGACTTGGAAATTTTTCGCTCGGAGTTTGACTTTGAAAAAATTTCTCCGGACCGAAAAAAACATTTTTAATAAATGTGAAACACGCATCATTGGTGTTCGTTGGATAAAGAAAACACATCCTAAGCCTCGTATTTGCTAATTTGTCCCTCTTTCATTAACCTTTTGCGAAGATTTGGACTTAGAATAAGTTTCGAAATTTGCAAAAATAATTTTTTTAAAAACTTGAAATATACATCAGAGGCATTCTTTTAGAAGGAGAAACTCGTCCGAAGCACAATTTTGGCAAATATCCCCGTATTGCGATGGCGCGTTGCACCAGACATACAAGACGACAATTCCGGCCCTCGGGCGGCGAGGCCTCATCTGCCGGCATGGTTCCGAGACGAACTCCCGGGGTACTTAGAAATTTTTCGCTCGGAGTTGGACTTTGAAATATTTTGATCGAGACGAAAAAAATGTTTTTAAAGAATGTGAAGCATGCATCAGTGCATTCTTTTGATAAGGCAAACAGATCCTAAGGTTCGCTTTAGCTAATTTGTCTCTCTTTAAGTAGCAGTTTGCTCTGAAAGTGGTCGTTCGCCAATGTACTACGCGGCATGACTTAGAAATCTTTGGCTCGGAGTTCGGCTTTGAAAAAATTTGTTCGGACCGAAAAAAAACATTTTTTGATAAATGTGAAACACGCAACATTGGTGTTCGTTTGATAAAGAAAACACATCCTAAGCTTCGTATTTGCTAATTTGTCCTTCGTTCATTAACCTTTTGCGAGGATTTGGACTTCGAAAAAGTTTCGATATTTTGCAAAAATAATTTTTTTAAAAACATAAATTATACATCAGAGGCATTCTTTTAGAAGGGGAAACTCATCCCAAGCACAAATTTGGCAAATATCTCCGTATTGCGATGGCGCGTTGCACCAGACCTACATGACGACAAATCCGGCCCTCGGGCGGCGAGGCCTCAACTGTCGGCATGGTTCCGAGACGAACTCCCGGGGTACCTAGAAATTTTTCGCTCGGAGTTGGACTTTAACTTCTCTCGGACCGAAAAAAGTTTTTTGATAAATGTGAAACATGCATCAGTGGCATTCGTTTGTTAAGTCAAACACATCCTAAGGTTCGGTTTAGCTAATTTGTCCCTCTTTAAGTAGCAGTTTGCTCCGAAAGTGGTCGTTCGCCCATGTACTACGCGGCTGGACTTTGAAAATTTTCGCTGGGAGTTGGACTTTAACTTTTCTCGGACCGAAAAAAGTTTTTTTTCATGAATGTAAAACAAGCATCCTTGGTGATCGTTTGATAAAGAAAACACATCCGAAGCCTCGTTTTTGCTCATTTGTCCCTCTTTCATTAACCTTTTGCTAGGATTTGGACTTAGAAAAGTTTCGATATTTTGCAAAAATATTTCTTTAAAATCATGAAATATACATCGGAGCCATTCTTTTAGAAGGGGAACTCCTCCCAAGCACAATTTGGCAAATTTCCCCGTAGTTCGATGGCGCCTTGCCCCAGACCTACAAGACGACAAATCCGGCCCTCGGTTATGGTTCCGTGACGAACTCCCGGCTGGACTTGGAAATTTTTCGCTCGGAGCTGGACTTTGAAGAAATTTGTTTCGACCGAAAAAAACATTTTTTGATAAATGTGAAACACGCATCATTGGTGTTCGTTTTATAAGGAAAACGCATCCTAAGCCTCGTATTTGCTAATTTGTCCCTCTTTCATTAACCTTTTGCGAGGATTTTGACTTAGAAAAAGTTTCGATATTTTGCAAAAATAATTTCTTCAAAAACATGACATATACATCAGAGGCATTCTTTTAGAAGGGGAAACTCATCCGAAGCACAATTGTGGCAAATAACCCCGTATTTCGATGGGGCGTTGCACCAGACCTTCAAGACGACAATTCCGGCCCTCGGGCGGCGAGGCCTCAACTGCCAGCATGGTTCCGAGACGAACTCCGGGGGGACTTAGAAATTTTTCGCTCGGAGTTGGACTTTGAAAAATTTTGATCGAAGTGAAAAAAAATGTTTTTTGAAAAATGTGAAACATGCATCAGTGGCATTCGTTTGATAAGGCAAGCATATCCTAAGGTTCGCTTTTGCTAATCTGTCCTTCTTTAACTAGCAGTTTGCTCCGAAAGTGGTCGTTCGCCCATGTACTACGCGGTTGGACTTAGAAAATTTTCACTCGTAGTTGGACTTTAACTTTTCTCGGACCGAAAAAGTTTTTTGATAAATGTGAAACACGCATCATTGGTGTTCGTTTGATAACGAAAAAACATGCTAAGCCTAGTTTTTGCTAATTTTACCCTCTTTCAATAACCCTTTGCGCCCATTTGGACTTAGAAAAAGTTTCGATATTTTGCAAAAATATTTCTTTAAAATCATGAAATATACATCGGAGCCATTCTTTTAGAAGGGGAACTCCTCCCAAGCACAATTTGGCAAATTTCCCCGTAGTTCGATGGCGCCTTGCCCCAGACCTACAAGACGACAATTCCGGCCCTCGGAAATGGTTCCGTGACGAACACCCGGCTAGACTTGGAAATTTTTCGCTCGGAGTTGGACTTTGAAAAAATTTGTTCGGACCGAAAAAAACATTTTTTGACAAATGTGAAACACGCATCATTGGTGTTCGTTTGATCAGGACAACACATCCTAAGCCTCTTATTTGCTAATTTGTCCCTCTTTCATTAACCTTTTGCGCATATTTGGATTTAGAAAAAGTTTCGATATTTTACAAAAATAATTTTTTTAAAAACATGAAATATACATCCGAGGCATTCTTTTAGAAAGGGAAACTCATCCCAAGCACAATTTTGGCACATTGACCCGTATTCCGACGGCGCGTTGCACCAGACCTATTCCGGCCCTCGGGTGACGAGGCCTCAAGTGTCAGCATGGTTCCGAGACGAACTCCCGGCTGGACTTGGAAATTTTTCGCTCGGAGTTGGACTTTGAAAAATTTTGATCGAAGTTAAAAAAAATGTTTTTTGAAAAATATGAAACATGCATCAGTGGCATTCGTTTAAGAAGGCAAACACATCCTAAGGTTCGCTTTAGTTAATTTGTCCCTCTTTAAGTAGCAGTTTGCTCGGAAAGTGGGCGCTCGCCCATGTACTACGCGGCTGGACTTAGAAAATGTTCGCTCGGAGTTGGACTTTAACTTCTCTCGGGCCGAAAAACGTTTTTTTGATAAATGAGAAACATGCATCGTTGGTGATTGTTTGTTAAAGAAAACACATCCTAAGCCTCGTTTTTGCTAATTTGTCCCTCTTTAAGTAGCAGTTTTCTCCGAAAGTGGTCGTTCACCCATGTACTACGCGGCTGGACTTAGACAATTTTCACTCGGAGTTGGACTTTAAATTCTCTCGGGCCGAAAAGCGTTTTTTTGGTAAATGTGAAACATGCATCGTTGGTGATCGTTTGTTAAAGAAGACACATCCTAAGCCTGGTATTTGCTAATTTGTCCCTCTTTCATTAACCTTTTGCGCCGATTTGGACTTAGAAAAGGTTTCGATATTTTGCAAAAATAAGTTTTCTAAAAACATGAAATATACATCAGAGGCATTCTTTTAGAAGGGGAAACTCATCCCAAGCACAATTTTGGCAAATATCCCCGTATATCGATAGCGCGTTGCACCAGACTTACAGGACGACAATTCCAGCCCTCGGGCATGGTTCCGAGACGAACTTCTGGCTGGACCCTGAAATTTTTCGCTCGGAGTTGGGCTTTGAAAAATTTTGATCGAAGTGAGAAAAATGTTTTTTGAAGAATGTGAAACACGCATCAGTGGCATCCATTTGATAGGGCAAACACATCCTAAGGTTCGCTTTTGCTAATTGGTCCCTCTTTAACTAGCAGTTTGCTCCGAAAGTGGTCGTTCGCCCATGTACTACGCGGCTGGCTTAGAAAATTTTCACTCGGAGTTGGACTTTAATTTCTCTCGGGCCCAAAAAAGTTTTTTTGATGAATGTGAAACATGCATCGTTGGTGATCGTTTGATAAAGAAAACGCATCCTAAGCCTCGTATTTGCTAACTTGTCCCTCTTTCATTAACCTTTGCGAGGACTTGGACTTAGAAAAAGTTTCGATTTTTTGCAAAAATATTTTTTTAAAAACATGAAATATACATCAGACGCATTCTTTTATTAGGGAAACTCATCCCAAGCACAATTTTGGCAAATATCCCCGTATGTCGATGGCGCGTTGTACCAGACCTACAGGACGACATTTCCAGCCCCCGGGCATGGTTCCGAGACGAACTTCCGGCTGGACTTGGAAATTTTTCGCTCGGAGTTGGGCTTTGAAAAATTTTGATCGAAGTGAAAAAAAATGTTTTTTGAAGAATCTGAAACACGCATCAGTGGCATGCGTTTGATAGGGCAAACACATCCTAAGGTTCGCTTTTTTCTAATTGGTCCCTCTTTAAGTAGCAGTTTGTTCCGAAAGTGGTCTTGCGCCCATGTACTACGCGGCTGGATTTAGAAAATTTTAGCGCGGAGTTGGACTTGAACTTCGCTAGGGCCGAAAAACGTTTTCTTGATAAATGTGAAACATGCATCGTTGGTGATCGTTTGTTAAAGAAAACACATCCTAAGCCTCGTTTTTGCTAATTTGTCCCTCTTTCATTAACCTTTTGCGCCGATTTGGACTTAGAAAAATCTTCGATATTTTGCAAAAATAATTCTTTTAAAATATGGAATATACATCATTGGCAATCTTGTAGAAAGGGAAACTCATCTCAAGCACAATTTTGGCAAATTTCCCGGTATTTCGACGGCGCGTTTCACCGGAAATACAAGACGACAATTCCGGCCCTCGGGCGACGAGGCCTCAATTGCCAGCATCGTTCCGAGACGAACTCCTGGGGTACTTAGAAATTTTTCGTCGGAGTTAGATTTTGAAATATTTTGTTCGTAGTGAAAAAATGCTTTTTGAAAAATGTGAAACATGCATCAGTGGCAGTCGTATGATAAGGCAAACACATCCTAAGGTTCGCTTTTGTTAATTTGTCCCTCTTTAAGTAGCAGTTTGCTCCGAAAGTGGTCGTTCGCCCATGTAATACGCGGCTGGACTTAGAAAATTTTCGCTCGGAGTTGGACCTTAACTTTTTTCGCACCGAAAACAGTTTTTTGATAAATGTGAAACATGCATCATTGGTGTTCGTTTGATAAAGAAAAAACATCCTAAGCCTCGTTTTTGCTAATTTGACCTTCTTTCAATAACCCTTTGCGCCGATTTGGACTTAGAAAAGGTTTCGATGTTTTGAACAAGTAATATTTTTTAAAAACATGAAATATACACCAGAGGCATTCTTTTAGAAAGGGAAACTCATCCCAAGCACAATTTTGGCAAATTTCCCCGTATTTCGATGGAACGTTGCACCAGACCTACAAGACGACAATTCCGGCCCTCGGGCATGGTTCCGAGACGAACTCCCGACTGGACTTGGAAATTTTTCGCTCGGAGTCGCACTTCCAAAACATTTGTTTGGACCCAAAAACACATGTTTTTATAAATGTGAAACACGCATCATTGGTGTTCGTTTGATAAAGAAAACACATCCTAAGCCTCGTATTTGCTAATTTGTCCCTCTTTCATTAACCTTTTGCGAGGAGTTGGACTTAGAAATACTTTGGATATTTTGCAAAAATAATTTTTTTAAAAACATGAAATATACATCAGAGGCATTCAGAAAAAGTTTCGATATTTTGCAAAAATAATTTTTTTAAAAACATGAAATATACATCAGAGGCATCCTTTTAGAAGGGGAAACTCATCCCAAGCACAATTTTGGCAAATTTCACCGTATTTCGATGGCGCGTTGCACCAGACCTACAAGACGACAATTCCGGCCCTCGGGCATGGTTCGGAGACGAGCTCCCGGCTGATTTGGAAATTTTTCTCTCGCAGTTGGACTTTGAAAAAATTTGTTCGGACCGCAAAAAATTTTTTGATAAAGTTTAAACACGCATCGTTGGTGTTCGTTTGATGAAGAAAACACATCCTAAGCCTCGTATTTGCTAATTTGTTCCTCTTTCATTAACCTTTTGCGAGGATTTGGACTTAGAAAAAGTTCCCATATTTTGCAAAAATAATTTTTTTAAAAACATGAAATATACATCAGAGGCACTCCTTTAGAAGGGGAAACTCATCCCAAGCACAATTTTGGCAAATGTACCCGTATTACGATGGCGCGTTACACCAGAGCTACAAGACGACAATTCCGGCCCTCGGGCGGCGAGGCCTCAACTCCCGGCATGGTTCCGAGACGAACTCCCGGGGGACTTAGAAACTTTTCGTTCGGAGTTGGAGTTTGAAATATTTTGATCGAAGTGAAAAAAAGGTTTTTTGAAAAATGTGAAACAGGCATCAGTGGCAATCGTTTGATAAGGCAAACACATCCTAAGTTTCGCTTTTGCTAATTTGTACCTCTTTAAGTAGCAGTTTGCACCGAAAGTGGTCGTTCACCCATGTACTACGCGGCTGGACTTAGAAAATTTTCGCTCGGAGTTGGACTTTAACTTTTCTCGGACCTAAAGAAGTCTTTTGATAAATGTGAAACATGCATCATTGGTGTTCGTTTGATAAAGAAAACACATCAAAAGCCTCCTTTCTGCTAATTTGACCCTCTTTCAATAACCCTTTGCGCCGATTTGGACTTAGGAAAAGGTTCGATATTTTGCAAAAATATTTTTTTAAAAACATTAAATATACATCAGAGGCATTTATTTAGAAAGGGAAACTCATCCCAAGCACAATTTTGGCAAATTTCACCGTATTTCGATGGCGCGTTGCGCCAGACCTACAAGACGACAGTTCCGGCCCTCGGGCATGGTTTCCGAGACGAACTCCCGGCTGATTTGGAAAATTTTCGCTCGGAGTTTGACTTTGAAAAAATTTCTCCGGACCGAAAAAAACATTTTTAATAAATGTGAAACACGCATCATTGGTGTTCGTTGGATAAAGAAAACACATCCTAAGCCTCGTATTTGCTAATTTGTCCCTCTTTCATTAACCTTTTGCGAAGATTTGGACTTAGAATAAGTTTCGAAATTTGCAAAAATAATTTTTTTAAAAACTTGAAATATACATCAGAGGCATTCTTTTAGAAGGAGAAACTCGTCCGAAGCACAATTTTGGCAAATATCCCCGTATTGCGATGGCGCGTTGCACCAGACATACAAGACGACAATTCCGGCCCTCGGGCGGCGAGGCCTCATCTGCCGGCATGGTTCCGAGACGAACTCCCGGGGTACTTAGAAATTTTTCGCTCGGAGTTGGACTTTGAAATATTTTGATCGAGACGAAAAAAATGTTTTTAAAGAATGTGAAGCATGCATCAGTGCATTCGTTTGATAAGGCAAACAGATCCTAAGGTTCGCTTTAGCTAATTTGTCTCTCTTTAAGTAGCAGTTTGCTCTGAAAGTGGTCGTTCGCCAATGTACTACGCGGCATGACGTAGAAATCTTTGGCTCGGAGATGGGCTTTGAAAAAATTTGTTCGGACCGAAAAAAAACATTTTTTGATAAATGTGAAACACGCAACATTGGTGTTCGTTTGATAAAGAAAACACATCCTAAGCTTCGTATTTGCTAATTTGTCCTTCGTTCATTAACCTTTTGCGAGGATTTGGACTTCGAAAAAGTTTCGATATTTTGCAAAAATAATTTTTTTAAAAACATAAATTATACATCAGAGGCATTCTTTTAGAAGGGGAAACTCATTCCAAGCACAAATTTGGCAAATATCTCCGTATTGCGATGGCGCGTTGCACCAGACCTACAAGACGACAATTCCGGCCCTCGGGCGGCGAGGCCTCAACTGTCGGCATGGTTCCGAGACGAACTCCCGGGGTACCTAGAAATTTTTCGCTCGGAGTTGGACTTTAACTTCTCTCGGACCGAAAAAAGTTTTTTGATAAATGTGAAACATGCATCAGTGGCATTCGTTTGTTAAGTCAAACACATCCTAAGGTTCGGTTTAGCTAATTTGTCCCTCTTTAAGTAGCAGTTTGCTCCGAAAGTGGTCGTTCGCCCATGTAATACGCGGCTGGACTTAGAAAATTTTCGCTCGGAGTTGGACCTTAACTTTTTTCGCACCGAAAACAGTTTTTTGATAAATGTGAAACATGCATCATTGGTGTTCGTTTGATAAAGAAAAAACATCCTAAGCCTCGTTTTTGCTAATTTGACCTTCTTTCAATAACCCTTTGCGCCGATTTGGACTTAGAAAAGGTTTCGATGTTTTGAACAAGTAATATTTTTTAAAAACATGAAATATACACCAGAGGCATTCTTTTAGAAAGGGAAACTCATCCCAAGCACAATTTTGGCAAATTTCCCCGTATTTCGATGGAACGTTGCACCAGACCTACAAGACGACAATTCCGGCCCTCGGGCATGGTTCCGAGACGAACTCCCGACTGGACTTGGAAATTTTTCGCTCGGAGTCGCACTTCCAAAAGATTTGTTTGGACCCAAAAACACATGTTTTTATAAATGTGAAACACGCATCATTGGTGTTCGTTTGATAAAGAAAACACATCCTAAGCCTCGTATTTGCTAATTTGTCCCTCTTTCATTAACCTTTGCGAGGATTTGGACTTAGAAAAAGTTTCGATATTTTGCAAAATAATTTTTTCTAAAAACATGAAATATACTACAGAGGCATTCTTTTAGAAGGGGAAACTCATCCCAAGCACAATTTTGGCAAATATCCCAGTATTTCGAAGGCGCGTTGCACCAGACCTACCAGACGACAATTCCGGCCCGGGGGCATGGTTCCGTGACAGACTCTCGGGGGCCTAAGAAATTTTTCGCTCGGAGTTAGACTTTGAAATATTTTGATCGAAGTGAAAAAAAACTGTTTTTTGAAAAATGTGAAACATGCATTTGAGGCATTCGTTTGATAAGGCAAAACATCCTAAGGTTCGCTTTTGTTAATTTGTCCCTCTTTAAGTAGCAGTTTGCTCCGAAAGTGGTCGTTCGCCCATGTAATACGCGGCTGGACTTAGAAAATTTTCGCTCGGATTTGGTTTTTAACTTCTCTCGGGCCGAAAATCGTCTTTTTGATAAATGTGAAACATGCATCGTTGGTGATCGTTTGATAAAGAAAAAACATCCTCAGCCTCGTTTTTGCTAATTTGACCCTCTTTCAATAACCCTTTGCGCCGAATTGGGCTTGGAAAAAGTTTCGATATTTTGCAAAAATAATTTTTTTAAAAACATTAACTATACATCAGAGGCATTCTTTTATAAAGGGAAACTCATCCCTAGCACAATTTTGGCAAATTTCCCCGTATTTCGATGACGCATTGCACCAGACCTACAAGACGACAATTCCGGCCCTCGGGCATGCTTCCGAGACGAACTCCCGGCTGGACTTGGAAATTTTTCGCTCGGAGTTGGACTTTGAAAAAATTTGTTCGGACCGAAAAAAACATTTTTTGACAAATGTGAAACACGCATCATTGGTGTTCGTTTTATAAGGAAAACGCATCCTAAGCCTCGTATTTGCTAATTTGTCCCTCTTTCATTAACCTTTTGCGAGGATTTGGACTTAGAAAAAGTTTCGATATTTTGCAAAAATAATTTCTTCAAAAACATGACATATACATCAGAGGCATTCTTTTAGAAGGGGAAACTCATCCGAAGCACAATTGTGGCAAATAACCCCGTATTTCGATGGGGCGTTGCACCAGACCTTCAAGACGACAATTCCGGCCCTCGGGCGGCGAGGCCTCAACTGCCAGCATGGTTCCGAGACGAACTCCGGGGGGACTTAGAAATTTTTCGCTCGGAGTTGGACTTTGAAAAATTTTGATCGAAGTGAAAAAAAATGTTTTTTGAAAAATGTGAAACATGCATCAGTGGCATTCGTTTGATAAGGCAAGCATATCCTAAGGTTCGCTTTTGCTAATCTGTCCTTCTTTAACTAGCAGTTTGCTCCGAAAGTGGTCGTTCGCCCATGTACTACGCGGTTGGACTTAGAAAATTTTCACTCGTAGTTGGACTTTAACTTTTCTCGGACCGAAAAAGTTTTTTGATAAATGTGAAACACGCATCATTGGTGTTCGTTTGATAACGAAAAAACATGCTAAGCCTAGTTTTTGCTAATTTTACCCTCTTTCAATAACCCTTTGCGCCCATTTGGACTTAGAAAAAGTTTCGATATTTTGCAAAAATAATTTTTTTAAAAACATTAAATATACATCAGAGGCATTCTTTTAGAAAGGGAAACTCATCCCAAGCACAATTTTGGCAAATCTCGCCGTATTTCGATGGCGCCTTGCACCAGACCTACAAGACGACAATTCCGGCCCTCGGAAATGGTTCCGTGACGAACACCCGGCTAGACTTGGAAATTTTTCGCTCGGAGTTGGACTTTGAAAAAATTTGTTCGGACCGAAAAAAACATTTTTTGACAAATGTGAAACACGCATCATTGGTGTTCGTTTGATCAGGACAACACATCCTAAGCCTCTTATTTGCTAATTTGTCCCTCTTTCATTAACCTTTTGCGCATATTTGGATTTAGAAAAAGTTTCGATATTTTACAAAAATAATTTTTTTAAAAACATGAAATATACATCAGAGGCATTCTTTTAGAAAGGGAAACTCATCCCAAGCACAATTTTGGCACATTGACCCGTATTCCGACGGCGCGTTGCACCAGACCTATTCCGGCCCTCGGGTGACGAGGCCTCAAGTGTCAGCATGGTTCCGAGACGAACTCCCGGCTGGACTTGGAAATTTTTCGCTCGGAGTTGGACTTTGAAAAATTTTGATCGAAGTTAAAAAAAATGTTTTTTGAAAAATATGAAACATGCATCAGTGGCATTCGTTTAAGAAGGCAAACACATCCTAAGGTTCGCTTTAGTTAATTTGTCCCTCTTTAAGTAGCAGTTTGCTCGGAAAGTGGGCGCTCGCCCATGTACTACGCGGCTGGACTTAGAAAATGTTCGCTCGGAGTTGGACTTTAACTTCTCTCGGGCCGAAAAACGTTTTTTTGATAAATGTGAAACATGCATCGTTGGTGATTGTTTGTTAAAGAAAACACATCCTAAGCCTCGTTTTTGCTAATTTGTCCCTCATTAAGTAGCAGTTTTCTCCGAAAGTGGTCGTTCACCCATGTACTACGCGGCTGGACTTAGACAATTTTCACTCGGAGTTGGACTTTAAATTCTCTCGGGCCGAAAAGCGTTTTTTTGGTAAATGTGAAACATGCATCGTTGGTGATCGTTTGTTAAAGAAGACACATCCTAAGCCTGGTATTTGCTAATTTGTCCCTCTTTCATTAACCTTTTGCGCCGATTTGGACTTAGAAAAGGTTTCGATATTTTGCAAAAATAAGTTTTCTAAAAACATGAAATATACATCAGAGGCATTCTTTTAGAAGGGGAAACTCATCCCAAGCACAATTTTGGCAAATATCCCCGTATATCGATAGCGCGTTGCACCAGACTTACAGGACGACAATTCCAGCCCTCGGGCATGGTTCCGAGACGAACTTCTGGCTGGACCCTGAAATTTTTCGCTCGGAGTTGGGCTTTGAAAAATTTTGATCGAAGTGAAAAAAATGTTTTTTGAAGAATGTGAAACACGCATCAGTGGCATCCATTTGATAGGGCAAACACATCCTAAGGTTCGCTTTTGCTAATTGGTCCCTCTTTAACTAGCAGTTTGCTCCGAAAGTGGTCGTTCGCCCATGTACTACGCGGCTGGCTTAGAAAATTTTCACTCGGAGTTGGACTTTAATTTCTCTCGGGCCCAAAAAAGTTTTTTTGATGAATGTGAAACATGCATCGTTGGTGATCGTTTGATAAAGAAAACGCATCCTAAGCCTCGTATTTGCTAACTTGTCCCTCTTTCATTAACCTTTGCGAGGACTTGGACTTAGAAAAAGTTTCGATTTTTTGCAAAAATATTTTTTTAAAAACATGAAATATACATCAGACGCATTCTTTTATTAGGGAAACTCATCCCAAGCACAATTTTGGCAAATATCCCCGTATGTCGATGGCGCGTTGTACCAGACCTACAGGACGACATTTCCAGCCCCCGGGCATGGTTCCGAGACGAACTTCCGGCTGGACTTGGAAATTTTTCGCTCGGAGTTGGGCTTTGAAAAATTTTGATCGAAGTGAAAAAAAATGTTTTTTGAAGAATCTGAAACACGCATCAGTGGCATGCGTTTGATAGGGCAAACACATCCTAAGGTTCGCTTTTTTCTAATTGGTCCCTCTTTAAGTAGCAGTTTGTTCCGAAAGTGGTCTTGCGCCCATGTACTACGCGGCTGGATTTAGAAAATTTTAGCGCGGAGTTGGACTTGAACTTCGCTAGGGCCGAAAAACGTTTTCTTGATAAATGTGAAACATGCATCGTTGGTGATCGTTTGTTAAAGAAAACACATCCTAAGCCTCGTTTTTGCTAATTTGTCCCTCTTTCATTAACCTTTTGCGCCGATTTGGACTTAGAAAAATCTTCGATATTTTGCAAAAATAATTCTTTTAAAATATGGAATATACATCATTGGCAATCTTGTAGAAAGGGAAACTCATCTCAAGCACAATTTTGGCAAATTTCCCGGTATTTCGACGGCGCGTTTCACCGGAAATACAAGACGACAATTCCGGCCCTCGGGCGACGAGGCCTCAATTGCCAGCATCGTTCCGAGACGAACTCCTGGGGTACTTAGAAATTTTTCGTCGGAGTTAGATTTTGAAATATTTTGTTCGTAGTGAAAAAAATGCTTTTTGAAAAATGTGAAACATGCATCAGTGGCAGTCGTATGATAAGGCAAACACATCCTAAGGTTCGCTTTTGTTAATTTGTCCCTCTTTAAGTAGCAGTTTGCTCCGAAAGTGGTCGTTCGCCCATGTAATACGCGGCTGGACTTAGAAAATTTTCGCTCGGAGTTGGACCTTAACTTTTTTCGCACCGAAAACAGTTTTTTGATAAATGTGAAACATGCATCATTGGTGTTCGGTTGATAAAGAAAAAACATCCTAAGCCTCGTTTTTGCTAATTTGACCTTCTTTCAATAACCCTTTGCGCCGATTTGGACTTAGAAAAGGTTTCGATGTTTTGAAAAAGTAATTTTTTTAAAAACATGAAATATACACCAGAGGCATTCTTTTAGAAAGGGAAACTCATCCCAAGCACAATTTTGGCAAATTTCCCCGTATTTCGATGGAACGTTGCACCAGACCTACAAGACGACAATTCCGGCCCTCGGGCATGGTTCCGAGACGAACTCCCGACTGGACTTGGAAATTTTTCGCTCGGAGTCGCACTTCCAAAAGATTTGTTTGGACCCAAAAACACATGTTTTTATAAATGTGAAACACGCATCATTGGTGTTCGTTTGATAAAGAAAACACATCCTAAGCCTCGTATTTGCTAATTTGTCCCTCTTTCATTAACCTTTGCGAGGATTTGGACTTAGAAAAAGTTTCGATATTTTGCAAAATAATTTTTTCTAAAAACATGAAATATACTACAGAGGCATTCTTTTAGAAGGGGAAACTCATCCCAAGCACAATTTTGGCAAATATCCCAGTATTTCGAAGGCGCGTTGCACCAGACCTACCAGACGACAATTCCGGCCCGGGGGCATGGTTCCGTGACAGACTCTCGGGGGACTAAGAAATTTTTCGCTCGGAGTTAGACTTTGAAATATTTTGATCGAAGTGAAAAAAACTGTTTTTTGAAAAATGTGAAACATGCATTTGAGGCATTCGTTTGATAAGGCAAAACATCCTAAGGTTCGCTTTTGTTAATTTGTCCCTCTTTAAGTAGCAGTTTGCTCCGAAAGTGGTCGTTCGCCCATGTAATACGCGGCTGGACTTAGAAAATTTTCGCTCGGATTTGGTTTTTAACTTCTCTCGGGCCGAAAAACGTCTTTTTGATAAATGTGAAACATGCATCGTTGGTGACCGTTTGATAAAGAAAAAACATCCTCAGCCTCGTTTTTGCTAATTTGACCCTCTTTCAATAACCCTTTGCGCCGATTTGGGCTTGGAAAAAGTTTCGATATTTTGCAAAAATAATTTTTTTAAAAACATTAACTATACATCAGAGGCATTCTTTTATAAAGGGAAACTCATCCCTAGCACAATTTTGGCAAATTTCCCCGTATTTCGATGACGCATTGCACCAGACCTACAAGACGACAATTCCGGCCCTCGGGCATGCTTCCGAGACGAACTCCCGGCTGGACTTGGAAATTTTTCGCCCGGAGTTGGACTTTGAAAAACTTTGTTCTCACCGAAAAAAAGTATTTTTTGATAAATATGAAACACGCATCATTGGTGTTCGTTTGATAAAGAAAACACATTCTAAGCCTAGTATTTGCTAATTTGTCCCTCTTTCATTAACCTTTTGCGCCGATTTGTACTTAGAAAAAGTTTCGATATTTTAAAAAAAGAATTTTTTAAAAAACATTAAATACACAACAGAGGCATTCTTTTAGAAACGGAAACTCATCCCAAGCACAAGTATGGCAAATATCCCCGTATTTCGATGGCGCGTTGCACCAGACCTACAAGACGACAATTCCGGCCCTCGGGTGGCGAGGCCTCAACTTCCGGCATGGATCCGAGACGAACTCACGGGGACTTAGACATTTTTCGCTCGGACTTGGACTTCGAAATATTTTGATCGAAGTGAAAAAAAATGTTTTTTGAAAAATGTGAAGCATGCATCAGTGGCATTCGTTTGATAAGGCAAACACATACTAAGGTTCGCATTAGCTAATTTGTCCCTCTTTAAGTAGTAATTTGCTCCGAAAATGGTCGTTCGCCCATGTACTACGCGGCTGGACTTAGATAATTTTCGCTTGGAGTTGGACTTTGACTTTTCTCGGACCGAAAAAAGTTTTTTCATAAATGTGAAACATGCATCATTGGTGTTCGTTTGATAAAGAAAACACATCCTAAACCTCGTTTTTGCTAATTTGACCCTCTTTCAATAACCCTTTGCGCCGATTTGGACTTAGAAAAAGTTTCGATATTTTGCAAAAAGAATTTTTTTAAAAACATTAAATACACATCAGAAGCATTCTTTTAGAAAGGGAAACTCATCCCAAGCACAATTTTGGCAAATTTACCCGTATTTCGATGGCGCGTTGCACCAGGCCTACAAGACGACAATTCCGGCCCTCGGGCGGCCAGGCCTCAACTGCCAGCATGGTTCCGAGACGAACTCCCGAGGGATTTAGAAATTTTTCGCTTGGAGTTGGACTTTACCTTCTCTCGGGCCGAAAGACGTTTTTTTGATAAATGTGAAACATGCATCGTTGGTGATCGTTTGATAAAGAAAACATATCCTAAGCCTCGTTTTTGCTAATTTGTTCCTCTTTCATTAACTTTTTGCGCCTATTTGGCCTTAGAAAGGTTTCGATATTTTGCAAAAATAATTTTTTTAAAACATGAAATATACATCAGAGGCATTCTTTTAGAAAGGGAAACTCATCTCAAGCACAATTTTGGCAAATTGCCTCTTATTTCGAAGGCACGTTGCACCAGAACTACAAGACGACAATTCCGGCCCGCGGGCGGCGACGCCTCGACTGCCGGCATGGTTCCGAGTCGAACTCTCAGGGAACTTAGAAATTTTTCGCTCGGAGTTGGACTTTAACTTTTCTCGGACCGAAAAAAGTTTTTTTGATAAATGTGAAACATGCATCCTTGGTGATTGTTTGATAAAGAAAACACATCCTAAGCCTCGTTTTTGCTGATTTGTCCCTCTTTCATTAACCTTTTGCGAGGATTTGTACTTAGAAAAAGTTTCGATAATTTGCAAAAATATTTTTTTTAAAAATATGAAATATACATCAGAGGCATTCTTTTAGAAGGGGAAACTCATCCCAAGCACAATTTTGGCAAATATCCCCGTATTTCGATGGCGCGTTGCACCAGACCTACAAGACGACAATTCCGGCGCTCGGGCATGGTTCCGAGACGAACTCCCGGCTGGAATTGGACATTTATCGCTCGGAGTTGGACTTTGTAAGGTTTTGATCGAAGTGAAAAAAAATGTTTTTTGAAACATGTGAAACATTCATCAGTGGCATTCGTTTGATAAGGAAAACACATCGTAAGTTTCGCTTTTGCTAATTTGTCCCTCTTTAAGTAGCAGTTTGCTCCGAAAGTGGTCGTTCGCCCATGTACTACGCGGCTGGCTTAGAAAATTTTCACTCGGAGTTGGACTTTAATTTCTCTCGGGCCCAAAAAAGTTTTTTTGATGAATGTGAAACATGCATCGTTGGTGATCGTTTGATAAAGAAAACGCATCCTAAGCCTCGTATTTGCTAACTTGTCCCTCTTTCATTAACCTTTGCGAGGACTTGGACTTAGAAAAAGTTTCGATTTTTTGCAAAAATATTTTTTTAAAAACATGAAATATACATCAGACGCATTCTTTTATTAGGGAAACTCATCCCAAGCACAATTTTGGCAAATATCCCCGTATGTCGATGGCGCGTTGTACCAGACCTACAGGACGACATTTCCAGCCCCCGGGCATGGTTCCGAGACGAACTTCCGGCTGGACTTGGAAATTTTTCGCTCGGAGTTGGGCTTTGAAAAATTTTGATCGAAGTGAAAAAAAATGTTTTTTGAAGAATCTGAAACACGCATCAGTGGCATGCGTTTGATAGGGCAAACACATCCTAAGGTTCGCTTTTTTCTAATTGGTCCCTCTTTAAGTAGCAGTTTGTTCCGAAAGTGGTCTTGCGCCCATGTACTACGCGGCTGGATTTAGAAAATTTTAGCGCGGAGTTGGACTTGAACTTCGCTAGGGCCGAAAAACGTTTTCTTGATAAATGTGAAACATGCATCGTTGGTGATCGTTTGTTAAAGAAAACACATCCTAAGCCTCGTTTTTGCTAATTTGTCCCTCTTTCATTAACCTTTTGCGCCGATTTGGACTTAGAAAAATCTTCGATATTTTGCAAAAATAATTCTTTTAAAATATGGAATATACATCATTGGCAATCTTGTAGAAAGGGAAACTCATCTCAAGCACAATTTTGGCAAATTTCCCGGTATTTCGACGGCGCGTTTCACCGGAAATACAAGACGACAATTCCGGCCCTCGGGCGACGAGGCCTCAATTGCCAGCATCGTTCCGAGACGAACTCCTGGGGTACTTAGAAATTTTTCGTCGGAGTTAGATTTTGAAATATTTTGTTCGTAGTGAAAAAAATGCTTTTTGAAAAATGTGAAACATGCATCAGTGGCAGTCGTATGATAAGGCAAACACATCCTAAGGTTCGCTTTTGTTAATTTGTCCCTCTTTAAGTAGCAGTTTGCTCCGAAAGTGGTCGTTCGCCCATGTAATACGCGGCTGGACTTAGAAAATTTTCGCTCGGAGTTGGACCTTAACTTTTTTCGCACCGAAAACAGTTTTTTGATAAATGTGAAACATGCATCATTGGTGTTCGTTTGATAAAGAAAAAACATCCTAAGCCTCGTTTTTGCTAATTTGACCTTCTTTCAATGACCCTTTGCGCCGATTTGGACTTAGAAAAGGTTTCGATGTTTTGAAAAAGTAATTTTTTTAAAAACATGAAATATACACCAGAGGCATTCTTTTAGAAAGGGAAACTCATCCCAAGCACAATTTTGGCAAATTTCCCCGTATTTCGATGGAACGTTGCACCAGACCTACAAGACGACAATTTCGGCCCTCGGGCATGGTTCCGAGACGAACTCCCGACTGGACTTGGAAATTTTTCGCTCGGAGTCGCACTTCCAAAAGATTTGTTTGGACCCAAAAACACATGTTTTTATAAATGTGAAACACGCATCATTGGTGTTCGTTTGATAAAGAAAACACATCCTAAGCCTCGTATTTGCTAATTTGTCCCTCTTTCATTAACCTTTGCGAGGATTTGGACTTAGAAAAAGTTTCGATATTTTGCAAAATAATTTTTTCTAAAAACATGAAATATACTACAGAGGCATTCTTTTAGAAGGGGAAACTCATCCCAAGCACAATTTTGGCAAATATCCCAGTATTTCGAAGGCGCGTTGCACCAGACCTACCAGACGACAATTCCGGCCCGGGGGCATGGTTCCGTGACAGACTCTCGGGTGACTAAGAAATTTTTCGCTCGGAGTTAGACTTTGAAATATTTTGATCGAAGTGAAAAAAACTGTTTTTTGAAAAATGTGAAACATGCATTTGAGGCATTCGTTTGATAAGGCAAAACATCCTAAGGTTCACTTTTGTTAATTTGTCCCTCTTTAAGTAGCAGTTTGCTCCGAAAGTGGTCGTTCGCCCATGTAATACGCGGCTGGACTTAGAAAATTTTCGCTCGGATTTGGTTTTTAACTTCTCTCGGGCCGAAAAACGTCTTTTTGATAAATGTGAAACATGCATCGTTGGTGATCGTTTGATAAAGAAAAAACATCCTCAGCCTCGTTTTTGCTAATTTGACCCTCTTTCAATAACCCTTTGAGCCGATTTGGGCTTGGAAAAAGTTTCGATATTTTGCAAAAATAATTTTTTTAAAAACATTAACTATACATCAGAGGCATTCTTTTATAAAGGGAAACTCATCCCTAGCACAATTTTGGCAAATTTCCCCGTATTTCGATGACGCATTGCACCAGACCTACAAGACGACAATTCCGGCCCTCGGGCATGCTTCCGAGACGAACTCCCGGCTGGACTTGGAAATTTTTCGCCCGGAGTTGGACTTTGAAAAACTTTGTTCTCACCGAAAAAAAGTATTTTTTGATAAATATGAAACACGCATCATTGGTGTTCGTTTGATAAAGAAAACACATTCTAAGCCTAGTATTTGCTAATTTGTCCCTCTTTCATTAACCTTTTGCGCCGATTTGTACTTAGAAAAAGTTTCGATATTTTAAAAAAAGAATTTTTTAAAAAACATTAAATACACAACAGAGGCATTCTTTTAGAAACGGAAACTCATCCCAAGCACAAGTATGGCAAATATCCCCGTATTTCGATGGCGCGTTGCACCAGACCTACAAGACAACAATTCCGGCCCTCGGGTGGCGAGGCCTCAACTTCCGGCATGGATCCGAGACGAACTCACGGGGACTTAGAAATTTTTCGCTCGGACTTGGACTTCGAAATATTTTGATCGAAGTGAAAAAAAATGTTTTTTGAAAAATGTGAAGCATGCATCAGTGGCATTCGTTTGATAAGGCAAACACATACTAAGGTTCGCATTAGCTAATTTGTCCCTCTTTAAGTAGTAATTTGCTCCGAAAATGGTCGTTCGCCCATGTACTACGCGGCTGGACTTAGATAATTTTCGCTTGGAGTTGGACTTTGACTTTTCTCGGACCGAAAAAAGTTTTTTCATAAATGTGAAACATGCATCATTGGTGTTCGTTTGATAAAGAAAACACATCCTAAACCTCGTTTTTGCTAATTTGACCCTCTTTCAATAACCCTTTGCGCCGATTTGGACTTAGAAAAAGTTTCGATATTTTGCAAAAAGAATTTTTTTAAAAACATTAAATACACATCAGAAGCATTCTTTTAGAAAGGGAAACTCATCCCAAGCACAATTTTGGCAAATTTACCCGTATTTCGATGGCGCGTTGCACCAGGCCTACAAGACGACAATTCCGGCCCTCGGGCGGCCAGGCCTCAACTGCCAGCATGGTTCCGAGACGAACTCCCGAGGGATTTAGAAATTTTTCGCTTGGAGTTGGACTTTACCTTCTCTCGGGCCGAAAGACGTTTTTTTGATAAATGTGAAACATGCATCGTTGGTGATCGTTTGATAAAGAAAGCATATCCTAAGCCTCGTTTTTGCTAATTTGTTCCTCTTTCATTAACTTTTTGCGCCTATTTGGCCTTAGAAAAGGTTTCGATATTTTGCAAAAATAATTTTTTTAAAACATGAAATATACATCAGAGGCATTCTTTTAGAAAGGGAAACTCATCTCAAGCACAATTTTGGCAAATTGCCTCTTATTTCGAAGGCACGTTGCACCAGAACTACAAGACGACAATTCCGGCCCGCGGGCGGCGACGCCTCGACTGCCGGCATGGTTCCGAGTCGAACTCTCAGGGAACTTAGAAATTTTTCGCTCGGAGTTGGACTTTAACTTTTCTCGGACCGAAAAAAGTTTTTTTGATAAATGTGAAACATGCATCCTTGGTGATTGTTTGATAAAGAAAACACATCCTAAGCCTCGTTTTTGCTGATTTGTCCCTCTTTCATTAACCTTTTGCGAGGATTTGTACTTAGAAAAAGTTTCGATAATTTGCAAAAATATTTTTTTTAAAAATATGAAATATACATCAGAGGCATTCTTTTAGAAGGGGAAACTCATCCCAAGCACAATTTTGGCAAATATCCCCGTATTTCGATGGCGCGTTGCACCAGACCTACAAGACGACAATTCCGGCGCTCGGGCATGGTTCCGAGACGAACTCCCGGCTGGAATTGGACATTTATCGCTCGGAGTTGGACTTTGTAAGGTTTTGATCGAAGTGAAAAAAAATGTTTTTTGAAACATGTGAAACATTCATCAGTGGCATTCGTTTGATAAGGAAAACACATCGTAAGTTTCGCTTTTGCTAATTTGTCCCTCTTTAAGTAGCAGTTTGCTCCGAAAGTGGTCGTTCGCCCATGTACTACGCGGCTGGACTTAGAAAACTTTCGCTTGGAGTTGGACTTTACCTTCTCTCGGGCAGAAAGACGTTTTTTTGATAAATGTGAAACATGCTTCGTTGATGATCGTTTGATAAAAAAGACATATCCTAAGCCTCGTTTCTGCTAATTTGTCCCTCCTTCATTAACCTTTTGCGAGGATTTGGACTTAGAAGGGTTTCGATATTCAGCAAAAATAATTTTTTTAAAAACATGAAATATACATCAGAGGCATTCTTTTAGAAAGGGAAACTCATCTCAAGCACAAGTTTGGCAAATTGACCCTTATTTCGATGGCGCGTTGCACCAGACCTACAAGACGACAACTCCGGCTTTCGGGCGGCCAGGCCTCTACTGCCGGCATGGTTCCGAGACGAACTCCCAGGGGACTTAGAAATGTTTCGCTCGCAGGTGGACTTTGAAAAAATTTGTTCGGACCGAAAAAAAACATTTTTTGATAAATGTGAAACACGCATCATTGGTGTTCGTTTGATAAAGAAAACCTATCCTAAGCCTCGTATTTGCTAATTGGTACCTCTTTCATTAACCTTTTGCCGGGATTTGGACTTAGAAAAAGTTTCGATATTTTGCAAAAATAAGTTTTTTAAAAACATGAAATATACATCAGAGGCATTCTTTTAGAAAGGGAAACTCATCTCAGGCACAATTTTGGCAAATTGCCCCTTATTTCGATGGCGCGTTGCACCAGACCTACAAGACGACAATTCCGGCCCTCGGGCATGGTACCGAGACGAACTCCCGACTGGACTTGGAAATTTTTCGCTCGGAGTTGGACTTTGAAAAAATTTGTTCGGACCGAAAAAAACATTTCTTGATAAATGTGAAACACGCATCATTGGTGTTCGTTTGATAAAGAAAACACATCCATAACCTCGTTTTTGCTAATTTGACCCTCTTTCATTAACATTTTGCGCCGATTGAGACTTAGAAAGGTTTCGATTTCCGCAAAAATATTTTTTTTTAAAAACATGAAATATACATCACAGGCATTCTTTTAGATAGGGAAACTCATCTCAAGCACAATTTTGGCAAATTGACCCTTATTTCGATGGCGCGTTGCACCAGACCTACAAGACGACAATTACGGCTTTCGGGTGGCCAGGCCTCTACTGCCGGCGTGGTTCCGAGACCAACTCCCAGGGGACTTAGAAATGTTTCGCTCGGAGTTGGACTTTGAAAAATTTTGATAGAAGGGAAAAGATGTTTTCTGAAAAATGTGAAACATGCATCAGTGGCATTCGTTTGATAGGCAAACACATCCTAAGTTTCGCCTTTGCTAATTTGTCCCTCTTTAACTTGCAGTTTGCTCCGAAAGTGGTCGTTCGCCCATGTACTACGCGGCTGGACTTAGAAAATTTTCGCTCGGAGTTGGACTTTAACTTCTCTCTGGCCCAAAAACGTTCTTTTGATAAATGTGAAACATGCATCGTTGGTGATCGTTTGTTAAAGAAAACACATCCTAAGCCTCGTGTTTGCTAATTTGTCCATTTTTCATTAACCTTTTGCGCCGATTTGGACTTAGAAAAAGTTTCGATATTTTGCAAAAATAATTTTTTTAAAAACATGAAATATACATCAGAGGCATTCTTTTAGAAGGGGAAACTCATCCCAAGCACAATTTTGGAAAATATCCCCGTATTTCGATGGCGCGTTGCACCAGACCTACAAGACGACAATTCCGGCCCTCGGGCGGCGAGGCTTAAACTGCCGGCATTGTTCCGAGACGAACTCCCGGGGCTTAGGAATTTTTCGCTCGTAGTTCGACTTTGAAAAATTTTGATCGAAGTGAAAAAAATGTTTTTTGAAAAATGTGAAACATGCATCAGTGGCATTAGTTTCATAAGGCAAACACATACTAAGGTTCGCTTTTGCTATTTTGTCCCTCTTTAAGTAGCAGTTTGCTCCGAAAGTGGTCGTTAGCCCATGTACTACGCGGCTGGACTTAGATAATTTTCGCTTGGAGTTGGACTTTGATTTTTCTCGGACCGAAAAAAGTTTTTTCATAAATGTGAAACATGCATCATTGGTGTTCGTTTGATAAAGAAAACACATCCTAAACCTCGTTTTTGCTAATTTGACCCTCTTTCAATAACCCTTTGCGCCGATTTGGACTTAGAAAAAGTTTCGATATTTTGCAAAAAGAATTTTTTTAAAAACATTAAATACACATCAGAAGCATTCTTTTAGAAAGGGAAACTCATCCCAAGCACAATTTTGGCAAATTTACCCGTATTTCGATGGCGCGTTGCACCAGGCCTACAAGACGACAATTCCGGCCCTCGGGCGGCCAGGCCTCAACTGCCAGCATGGTTCCGAGACGAACTCCCGAGGGATTTAGAAATTTTTCGCTTGGAGTTGGACTTTACCTTCTCTCGGGCCGAAAGACGTTTTTTTGATAAATGTGAAACATGCATCGTTGGTGATCGTTTGATAAAGAAAACATATCCTAAGCCTCGTTTTTGCTAATTTGTTCCTCTTTCATTAACTTTTTGCGCCTATTTGGCCTTAGAAAAGGTTTCGATATTTTGCAAAAATAATTTTTTTAAAACATGAAATATACATCAGAGGCATTCTTTTAGAAAGGGAAACTCATCTCAAGCACAATTTTGGCAAATTGCCTCTTATTTCGAAGGCACGTTGCACCAGAACTACAAGACGACAATTCCGGCCCGCGGGCGGCGACGCCTCGACTGCCGGCATGGTTCCGAGTCGAACTCTCAGGGAACTTAGAAATTTTTCGCTCGGAGTTGGACTTTAACTTTTCTCGGACCGAAAAAAGTTTTTTTGATAAATGTGAAACATGCATCCTTGGTGATTGTTTGATAAAGAAAACACATCCTAAGCCTCGTTTTTGCTGATTTGTCCCTCTTTCATTAACCTTTTGCGAGGATTTGTACTTAGAAAAGTTTCGATAATTTGCAAAAATATTTTTTTTAAAAATATGAAATATACATCAGAGGCATTCTTTTAGAAGGGGAAACTCATCCCAAGCACAATTTTGGCAAATATCCCCGTATTTCGATGGCGCGTTGCACCAGACCTACAAGACGACAATTCCGGCGCTCGGGCATGGTTCCGAGACGAACTCCCGGCTGGAATTGGACATTTATCGCTCGGAGTTGGACTTTGTAAGGTTTTGATCGAAGTGAAAAAAAATGTTTTTTGAAACATGTGAAACATTCATCAGTGGCATTCGTTTGATAAGGAAAACACATCGTAAGTTTCGCTTTTGCTAATTTGTCCCTCTTTAAGTAGCAGTTTGCTCCGAAAGTGGTCGTTCGCCCATGTACTACGCGGCTGGACTTAGAAAACTTTCGCTTGGAGTTGGACTTTACCTTCTCTCGGGCAGAAAGACGTTTTTTTGATAAATGTGAAACATGCTTCGTTGATGATCGTTTGATAAAAAAGACATATCCTAAGCCTCGTTTCTGCTAATTTGTCCCTCCTTCATTAACCTTTTGCGAGGATTTGGACTTAGAAGGGTTTCGATATTCAGCAAAAATAATTTTTTTAAAAACATGAAATATACATCAGAGGCATTCTTTTAGAAAGGGAAACTCATCTCAAGCACAAGTTTGGCAAATTGACCCTTATTTCGATGGCGCGTTGCACCAGACCTACAAGACAACTCCGGCTTTCGGGCGGCCAGCCCTCTACTGCCGGCATGGTTCCGAGACGAACTCCCAGGGGACTTAGAAATGTTTCGCTCGCAGGTGGACTTTGAAAAAATTTGTTCGGACCGAAAAAAAACATTTTTTGATAAATGTGAAACACGCATCATTGGTGTTCGTTTGATAAAGAAAACCTATCCTAAGCCTCGTATTTGCTAATTGGTACCTCTTTCATTAACCTTTTGCCGGGATTTGGACTTAGAAAAAGTTTCGATATTTTGCAAAAATAAGTTTTTTAAAAACATGAAATATACATCAGAGGCATTCTTTTAGAAAGGGAAACTCATCTCAGGCACAATTTTGGCAAATTGCCCCTTATTTCGATGGCGCGTTGCACCAGACCTACAAGACGACAATTCCGGCCCTCGGGCATGGTACCGAGACGAACTCCCGACTGGACTTGGAAATTTTTCGCTCGGAGTTGGACTTTGAAAAAATTGGTTCGGACCGAAAAAAACATTTCTTGATAAATGTGAAACACGCATCATTGGTGTTCGTTTGATAAAGAAAACACATCCATAACCTCGTTTTTGCTAATTTGACCCTCTTTCATTAACATTTTGCGCCGATTGAGACTTAGAAAGGTTTCGATTTCCGCAAAAATATTTTTTTTTAAAAACATGAAATATACATCACAGGCATTCTTTTAGATAGGGAAACTCATCTCAAGCACAATTTTGGCAAATTGACCCTTATTTCGATGGCGCGTTGCACCAGACCTACAAGACGACAATTACGGCTTTCGGGTGGCCAGGCCTCTACTGCCGGCGTGATTCCGAGACCAACTCCCAGGGGACTTAGAAATGTTTCGCTCGGAGTTGGACTTTGAAAAATTTTGATAGAAGGGAAAAGATGTTTTCTGAAAAATGTGAAACATGCATCAGTGGCATTCGTTTGATAGGCAAACACATCCTAAGTTTCGCCTTTGCTAATTTGTCCCTCTTTAACTTGCAGTTTGCTCCGAAAGTGGTCGTTCGCCCATGTACTACGCGGCTGGACTTAGAAAATTTTCGCTCGGAGTTGGACTTTAACTTCTCTCTGGCCCAAAAACGTTCTTTTAATAAATGTGAAACATGCATCGTTGGTGATCGTTTGTTAAAGAAAACACATCCTAAGCCTCGTGTTTGCTAATTTGTCCATTTTTCATTAACCTTTTGCGCCGATTTGGACTTAGAAAAAGTTTCGATATTTTGCAAAAATAATTTTTTTAAAAACATGAAATATACATCAGAGGCATTCTTTTAGAAGGGGAAACTCATCCCAAGCACAATTTTGGAAAATATCCCCGTATTTCGATGGCGCGTTGCACCAGACCTACAAGACGACAATTCCGGCCCTCGGGCGGCGAGGCTTAAACTGCCGGCATTGTTCCGAGACGAACTCCCGGGGCTTAGGAATTTTTCGCTCGTAGTTCGACTTTGAAAAATTTTGATCGAAGTGAAAAAAATGTTTTTTGAAAAATGTGAAACATGCATCAGTGGCATTAGTTTCATAAGGCAAACACATACTAAGGTTCGCTTTTGCTATTTTGTCCCTCTTTAAGTAGCAGTTTGCTCCGAAAGTGGTCGTTAGCCCATGTACTACGCGGCTGGACTTAGAAAATTTTCGCTCGGAGTTGGACTTTATCTTTTCTCGGACCGAAAAAAGTTTTTTTGATAAATGTGAAACATGCCTCGTTGGTGATCCTTTGATAAAGAAAACACATCCTAAGCCTCGTTTTTGCTAATTTGTCCCTCTTTCATTAACATTTTGCGCCGATTTGGACTTAGAAAGGTTTCGATTTCAGCAAAAATAATTTTTTTAAAAACATGAAATATACATCAGAGGCATTCTTTTAAAAAGGCAAACTCATCCATAGCACAATTTTGGCAAATTGCCCTTATTTCGATGGCGCGTTGCACCAGACCTACAGGACGACAATTCCGGCCCTCGGGCATGGTTCCGAGACGAACTCCCAGTTGGACTTGAAAATTTTTCGCTCGGAGTTGGACTTTGAAAGAATTTGTTCAGACCGAAAAAAACATTTTTTGATAAATGTGAAACACGCATCATTGGTGTTCGTTTGATAAAGAAAATACATCCTAAGCCTCGTATTTGCAAATTTTTCCCTCTTTCATTAAGCTTTTGCGAGGATTTAGACTTAGAAACAGTTTCGATATTTTGCAAAAATAATTTTTTAAAAACATGAAATATACATCAGAGGCTTTCCTTTAGAAGGGGAAACTCATGCCAAGAACAATTTTGGCAAATATCCCCGTATTTCGACGACGCGTTGCACCAGACCTACAAGATGACAATTCTGGCCCTCGGGCGGCGAGGCCTCAACTGCCGGCTAGGTTCCGAGACGAACTCCCAGGGAACTTAGAAATTTTTCGCTCGGGGCTGGACTTTAACTTCTCTCTGGCCCAAAACCGTTTTTTTTTGATAAATGTGAAACATGCATCGTTGGTGATCGTTTGTTAAAGAAAACACATCCTAAGCCTCGTTTTTGCGAATTTGTCCCTTTTTCATTAACCTTTTGCGCCAATTTGGACTTAGAAAGGTTTCGATTTCAGCAAAAATAATTTTTTTAAAAACATGAAATATACATCAGAGGCATTCTTTTAGAAAGGGAAACTCATCTCAAGCTCAATTTTGGCAAATTGACCCTTATTTCGATGGCGCGTTGCACCAGACCTACAAGACGACAATTCCGGCTTTCGGGCGGCGAGGCCTCTACTGCCGGCATTGTTCCGAGACGAACTCCCAGGGGACTTAGAAATGTTTCGCTCGCAGGTGGATTTTGAAAAAATTTGTTCGGACCGAAAAAAACATTTTTTGATAAATGTGAAACACGCATCATTGGTGTTCGTTTGATAAAGAAAACCTATCCTAAGCCTCGTATTTGCTAATTTGTACCTCTTTCATTAACGTTTTGCCGGGATTTGGACTTAGAAAAAGTTTCGATATTTGCAAAAATAATTTTTTTAAAAACATGAAATATACATCAGAGGCATTCTTTTAGAAGGGGAAACTCATACCAAGCACAATTTTGGAAAATATCCCCGTATTTCGATGGCGCGTTGCACCAGACCTACAAGACTACAAACCCGGCCCTCGGGCATGGTTCCGAGACGAACTCCCGGTTGGACTTGGAAATATTTCGCTCGGAGTTGGACTTTGAAAAAGTTTGTTCGGACCGAAAAAAACATTTTTTGATAAATGTGAAACACGCATCATTGGTGTTCGTTTCATAAAGAAAATACATCCTAAACCTCGTATTTGCAAATTTGTCCCTTTTTCATTAACCTTTTGCGCCGATTTGGACTTAGAAAAAGTTTCGATATTTTCAAAAATTATTTTTTTAAAAACATGAAATGTACATCAGAGGCATTCTTTTAGAAGGGGAAACTCATCCCAAGCACAATTTGGCAAATATCCCCGTATTTCGATGGCGCGTTGCACCAGACCTACAAGACGACAATTCCGGCTTTCGGGCGGCCAGGCCTCTACTGCCGGCATGGTTCCGAAACGAACTCCCAGGGGACTTAGAAATGTTTCGCTCGCAGGTGGATTTTGAAAAAATTTGTTCGGACCGAAAAAAAACATTTTTTGATAAATGTGAAACACGCATCATTGGTGTTCGTTTGATAAAGAAAACCTATCCTAAGCCTCGTATTTGCTAATTTGTACCTCTTTCATTAACCTTTTGCCGGGATTTGGACTTAGAAAAAGTTTCGATATTTTGCAAAAATAATTTTTTTTAAAAACTTGAAATATACATCAGAGGCATTCTTTTAGAAGGGGAAACTCATCCCAAGCACAAGTTTGGAAATATCCCCGTATTTCGATGGCGCGTTGCACCAGACCTACAAGACGACAATTCCGGCCCTCGGGCGGCGAGGCTTAAACTGCCGGCATTGTTCCAAGACGAACTCCCTGGGCTTAGGAATTTTTCGCTCGTAGTTGGACTTTGAAAAATTTTGATCGAAGTGAAAAAAATGTTTTTTGAAAAAGGTGAAACATGCATCAGTTGCATTAGTTTGATAAGGCAAACACATCCTAGGGTTCGCTTTTGCTAATTTATCCCTCTTTATGTAGCAGTTTGCTCCGAAAGCGGTCGTTCGGCCATGTACTACGCGGCTGGACTTAGAAAATTTTCTCTCGGAGTTGGCCTTTAACATTTCTCGGACCGAAAAAGGTTTTTTTGATAAATGTGAAATAAGCATCCTTGGTGATCGTTTGATAAATAAAACACATCCTAAGCCTCTTTTTTGCTCATTTGTGCCTCTTTCATTGACCTCTTGCGAGGATTTGGACTTAGAAAAAGTTTCGATATTTTCAAAAATTATTTTTTTAAAAACATGAAATGTACATCAGAGGCATTCTTTTAGAAGGGGAAACTCATCCCAAGCACAATTTGGCAAATATCCCCGTATTTCGATGGCGCGTTGCACCAGACCTACAAGACGACAATTCCGGCTTTCGGGCGGCCAGGCCTCTACTGCCGGCATGGATCCGAAACGCACTCCCAGGGGACTTAGAAATGTTTCGCTCGCAGGTGGATTTTGAAAAAATTTGTTCGGACCGAAAAAAAACATTTTTTGATAAATGTGAAACACGCATCATTGGTGTTCGTTTGATAGAGAAAATACATCCTAAGCCTCGTATTTGCAAATTTTTCCCTCTTTCATTAAGCTTTTGCGAGGATTTAGACTTAGAAACAGTTTCGATATTTTGCAAAAATAATTTTTTTAAAAACATGAAATATACATCAGAGGCATTCTTTTAGAAGGGGAAACTCATCCCAAGCACAATTTTGGAAAATATCCCCGTATTTCGATGGCGCGTTGCACCAGACCTACAAGACGACAATTCCGGCCCTCGGGCGGCGAGGCTTAAACTGCCGGCATTGTTCCGAGACGAACTCCCGGGGCTTAGGAATTTTTCGCTCGTAGATGGACTTTGAAAAATTTTGATCGAAGTGAAAAAAATGTTTTTTGAAAAAGGTGAAACATGCATCAGTTGCATTAGTTTGATAAGGCAAACACATCCTAGGGTTCGCTTTTGCTAATTTATCCCTCTTTATGTAGCAGTTTGCTCCGAAAGCGGTCGTTCGGCCATGTACTACGCGGCTGGACTTAGAAAATTTTCTCTCGGAGTTGGCCTTTAACATTTCTCGGACCGAAAAAGGTTTTTTTGATAAATGTGAAATAAGCATCCTTGGTGATCGTTTGATAAATAAAACACATCCTAAGCCTCTTTTTTGCTCATTTGTGCCTCTTTCATTGACCTCTTGCGAGGATTTGGACTTAGAAAAAGTTTCGATATTTTCAAAAATTATTTTTTTAAAAACATGAAATGTACATCAGAGGCATTCTTTTAGAAGGGGAAACTCATCCCAAGCACAATTTGGCAAATATCCCCGTATTTCGATGGCGCGTTGCACCAGACCTACAAGACGACAATTCCGGCTTTCGGGCGGCCAGGCCTCTACTGCCGGCATGGATCCGAAACGCACTCCCAGGGGACTTAGAAATGTTTCGCTCGCAGGTGGATTTTGAAAAAATTTGTTCGGACCGAAAAAAAACATTTTTTGATAAATGTGAAACACGCATCATTGGTGTTCGTTTGATAGAGAAAATACATCCTAAGCCTCGTATTTGCAAATTTTTCCCTCTTTCATTAAGCTTTTGCGAGGATTTAGACTTAGAAACAGTTTCGATATTTTGCAAAAATAATTTTTTTAAAAACATGAAATATACATCAGAGGCATTCTTTTAGAAGGGGAAACTCATCCCAAGCACAATTTTGGAAAATATCCCCGTATTTCGATGGCGCGTTGCACCAGACCTACAAGACGACAATTCCGGCCCTCGGGCGGCGAGGCTTAAACTGCCGGCATTGTTCCGAGACGAACTCCCGGGGCTTAGGAATTTTTCGCTCGTAGTTCGACTTTGAAAAATTTTGATCGAAGTGAAAAAAATGTTTTCTGAAAAATGTGAAACATGCATCAGTGGCATTAGTTTCATAAGGCAAACACATCCTAAGGTTCGCTTTTGCTATTTTGTCCCTCTTTAAGTAGCAGTTTGCTCCGAAAGTGGTTGTTAGCCCATGTACTACGCGGCTGGACTTTGAAAATTTTCGCTCGGAGTTGGACTTTATCTTTTCTCGGACCGAAAAAAGTTTTTTTGATAAATGTGAAACATGCATCGTTGGTGATCCTTTGATAAAGAAAACACATCCTAAGCCTCGATTTTGCTAATTTGTCCCTCTTTCATTAAGATTTTGCGCCGATTTGGACTTAGAAAGGTTTCGATTTCAGCAAAAATAATTTTTTTAAAAACATGAAATATACATCAGAGGCATTCTTTTAGAAAGGGAAACTCATCTCAAGCACAATTTTGGCAAATTGACCCTTATTTCGATGGCGCGTTGCACCAGACCTACAAGACGACAATTCCGGCTTTCGGGCGGCCAGGCCTCTACTGCCGGCATTGTTCCGAGACGAATTCCCAGGGGACTTAGAAATGTTTCGCTCGCAGGTGGACTTTGAAAATATTGTTCGGACCGAAAAAAAACATTTTTTGATAAATGTGAAACACGCATCATTGGTGTTCGTTTAATAAAGAAAACCTATCCTAAGCCTCGTATTTGCTAATTTGTATCTCTTTCATTAACCTTTTGCCGGGATTTGGACTTAGAAAAAGTTTCGATATTTTGCAAAAATAATTTTTTAAAAAACATGAAATATACATCAGAGGCATTCTTTTAGAAAGGGAAACTTATCGCAGGCACAATTTTGGCAAATTGCCCCTTATTTCGATGGCGCGTTGCACCAGACCTACAAGACGACAATTACGGCCCTCGGGCATGGTTCCGAGACGAACTCCCGGCTGGACTGGGAAATTTTTCGCCCGGAGTTGGACTTTGAAAGAATTTGTATAGACCGAAAAAAACATTTTTTGATAAATGTGAAACACGCATCATTGGTGTTCGTTTGATAAAGAAAATACATCCTAAGCCTCGTATTTGCAAATTTTTCCCTCTTTCATTAAGCTTTTGCGAGGATTTAGACTTAGAAACAGTTTCGATATTTTGCAAAAATAATTTTTTAAAAACATGAAATATACATCAGAGGCTTTCCTTTAGAAGGGGAAACTCATCCCAAGCACAATTTTGGCAAATATCCCCGTATTTCGACGACGCGTTGCACCAGACCTACAAGATGACAATTCTGGACCTCGGGCGGCGAGGCCTCAACTGCTGGCTAGGTTCCGAGACGAACTCCCAGGGAACTTAGAAATTTTTCGCTCGGGGCTGGACTTTAACTTCTCTCTGGCCCAAAACCGTTTTTTTGATAAATGTGAAACATGCATCGTTGGTGTTCGTTTGATAAAGAAAATACATCCTAAGCCTCGTATTTGCAAATTTGTCCCTTTTTCATTAACCTTTTGCGCCGATTTGGACTTAGAAAAAGTTTCGATATTTTGCAAAAATAATTTTTTTAAAAACATGAAATATACATCAGAGGCATTCTTTTAGAAGGGGAAACTCATCCCAAGCACAATTTTGGAAAATATCCCCGTATTTGGATGGCGCGTTGCACCAGACCTACAAGACGACAATTCCGGCCCTCG
Source organism: Mantis religiosa (assembly GCA_030765055.1). Taxonomy (NCBI): domain Eukaryota; kingdom Metazoa; phylum Arthropoda; class Insecta; order Mantodea; family Mantidae; genus Mantis; species Mantis religiosa. The sequence continues at coordinate 288,495,318 of CM060950.1, forward strand.
GGCGGCGAGGCTTAAACTGCCGGCATTGTTCCAAGACGAACTCCCGGGGCTTAGGAATTTTTCGCTCGTAGTTGGACTTTGAAAAATTTTGATCGAAGTGAAAAAAATGTTTTTTGAAAAAGGTGAAACATGCATCAGTTGCATTAGTTTGATAAGGCAAACACATCCTAGGGTTCGCTTTTGCTAATTTATCCCTCTTTATGTAGCAGTTTGCTCCGAAAGCGGTCGTTCGGCCATGTACTACGCGGCTGGACTTAAAAAATTTTCTCTCGGAGTTGGCCTTTAACATTTCTCGGACCGAAAAAGGTTTTTTTGATAAATGTGAAACAAGCATCCTTGGTGATCGTTTGATAAATAAAACACATCCTAAGCCTCTTTTTTGCTCATTTGTGCCTCTTTCATTGACCTCTTGCGAGGATTTGGACTTAGAAAAAGTTTCGATATTTTCAAAAATTATTTTTTTAAAAACATGAAATGTACATCAGAGGCATTCTTTTAGAAGGGGAAACTCATCCCAAGCACAATTTGGCAAATATCCCCGTATTTCGATGGCGCGTTGCACCAGACCTACAAGACGACAATTCCGGCTTTCGGGCGGCCAGGCCTCTACTGCCGGCATGGTTCCGAAACGAACTCCCAGGGGACTTAGAAATGTTTCGCTCGCAGGTGGATTTTGAAAAAATTTGTTCGGACCGAAAAATAACATTTTTTGATAAATGTGAAACACGCATCATTGGTGTTCGTTTGATAAAGAAAACCTATCCTAAGCCTCGTATTTGCTAATTTGTACCTCTTTCATTAACCTTTTGCCGGGATTTGGACTTAGAAAAAGTTTCGATATTTTGCAAAAATAATTTTTTTAAAAACATGAAATATACATCAGAGGCATTCTTTTAGAAGGGGAAACTCATCCCAAGCACAATTTTGGAAAATATCCCCGTATTTCGATGGCGCGTTGCACCAGACCTACAAGACGACAATTCCGGCCCTCGGGCGGCGAGGCTTAAACTGCCGGCATTGTTCCGAGACGAACTCCCGGGGCTTAGGAATTTTTCGCTCGTAGTTCGACTTTGAAAAATTTTGATCGAAGTGAAAAAAATGTTCTTTGAAAAATGTGAAACATGCATCAGTGGCATTAGTTTCATAAGGCAAACACATACTAAGGTTCGCTTTTGCTATTTTGTCCCTCTTTAAGTAGCAGTTTGCTCCGAAAGTGGTTGTTAGCCCATGTACTAAGCGGCTGGACTTAGAAAATTTTCGCTCGGAGTTGGACTTTATCTTTTCTCGGACCGAAAAAAGTTTTTTTGATAAATGTGAAACATGCATCGTTGGTGATCCTTTGATAAAGAAAACACATCCTAAGCCTCGATTTTGCTAATTTGTCCCTCTTTCATTAACATTTTGCGCCGATTTGGACTTGGAAAGGTTTCGATTTCAGCAAAAATAATTTTTTTAAAAACATGAAATATACATCAGAGGCATTCTTTTAAAAAGGGAAACTCATCTCAAGCACAATTTTGGCAAATTGACCCTTATTTCGATGGGGCGTTGCACCAGACCTACAAGACGACAATTCCGGCTTTCGGGCGGCCAGGCCTCTACTGCCGGCATTGTTCCGAGACGAAATCCCAGGGGACTTAGAAATGTTTCGCTCGCAGGTGGACTTTGAAAAAATTTGTTCGGAACGAAAAAAAACATTTTTTGATAAATGTGAAACACGCATCATTGGTGTTCGTTTGATAAAGAAAACATATCCTAAGCCTCGTATTTGCTAATTTGTATCTCTTTCATTAACCTTTTGCCGGGATTTGGACTTAGAAAAAGTTTCGATATTTTGCAAAAATAATTTTTTTAAAAACATGAAATATACATCAGAGGCATTCTTTTAGAAGGGGAAACTCATCCCAAGCACAAGTTTGGAAAATATCCCCGTATTTCGATGGCGCGTTGTACCAGACCTACAAGACGACAATTCCGGCCCTCGGGCGGCGAGGCTTAAACTGCCGGCATTGTTCCAAGACGAACTCCCGGGGCTTAGGAATTTTTCGCTCGTAGTTGGACTTTGAAAAATTTTGATCGAAGTGAAAAAAATGTTTTTTGAAAAAGGTGAAACATGCATCAGTTGCATTAGTTTGATAAGGCAAACACATCCTAGGGTTCGCTTTTGCTAATTTATCCCTCTTTATGTAGCAGTTTGCTCCGAAAGCGGTCGTTCGGCCATGTACTACGCGGCTGGACTTAGAAAATTTTCTCTCGGAGTTGGCCTTTAACATTTCTCGGACCGAAAAAGGTTTTTTTGATAAATGTGAAATAAGCATCCTTGGTGATCGTTTGATAAATAAAACACATCCTAAGCCTCTTTTTTGCTCATTTGTGCCTCTTTCATTGACCTCTTGCGAGGATTTGGACTTAGAAAAAGTTTCGATATTTTCAAAAATTATTTTTTTTAAAACATGAAATGTACATCAGAGGCATTCTTTTAGAAGGGGAAACTCATCCCAAGCACAATTTGGCAAATATCCCCGTATTTCGATGGCGCGTTGCACCAGACCTACAAGACGACAATTCCGGCTTTCGGGCGGCCAGGCCTCTACTGCCGGCATGGTTCCGAAACGAACTCCCAGGGGACTTAGAAATGTTTCGCTCGCAGGTGGATTTTGAAAAAATTTGTTCGGACCGAAAAAAAACATTTTTTGATAAATGTGAAACACGCATCATTGGTGTTCGTTTGATAAAGAAAATACATCCTAAGCCTCGTATTTGCAAATTTTTCCCTCTTTCATTAAGCTTTTGCGAGGATTTAGACTTAGAAACAGTTTCGATATTTTGCAAAAATAATTTTTTTAAAAACATGAAATATACATCAGAGGCATTCTTTTAGAAGGGGAAACTCATCCCAAGCACAATTTTGGAAAATATCCCCGTATTTCGATGGCGCGTTGCACCAGACCTACAAGACGACAATTCCGGCCCTCGGGCGGCGAGGCTTAAACTGCCGGCATTGTTCCGAGACGAACTCCCGGGGCTTAGGAATTTTTCGCTCGTAGTTGGACTTTGAAAAATTTTGATCGAAGTGAAAAAAATGTTTTTTGAAAAATGTGAAACATGCATCAGTGGCATTAGTTTCATAAGGCAAACACATCCTAAGGTTCGCTTTTGCTATTTTGTCCCTCTTTAAGTAGCAGTTTGCTCCGAAAGTGGTTGTTAGCCCATGTACTACGCGGCTGGACTTAGAAAATTTTCGCTCGGAGTTGGACTTTATCTTTTCTCGGACCGAAAAAAGTTTTTTTGATAAATGTGAAACATGCATCGTTGGTGATCCTTTGATAAAGAAGACACATCCTAAGCCTCGATTTTGCTAATTTGTCCCTCTTTCATTAACATTTTGCGCCGATTTGGACTTAGAAAGGTTTCGATTTCAGCAAAAATAATTTTTTTAAAAACATGAAATATACATCAGAGGCATTCTTTTAGAAAGGGAAACTCATCTCAAGCACAATTTTGGCAAATTGACCCTTATTTCGATGGCGCGTTGCACCAGACCTACAAGACGACAATTCCGGCTTTCGGGCGGCCAGGCCTCTACTGCCGCTATTGTTCCGAGACGAATTCCCAGGGGACTTAGAAATGTTTCGCTCGCAGGTGGACTTTGAAAATATTGTTCGGACCGAAAAAAAACATTTTTTGATAAATGTGAAACACGCATCATTGGTGTTCGTTTAATAAAGAAAACCTATCCTAAGCCTCGTATTTGCTAATTTGTATCTCTTTCATTAACCTTTTGCCGGGATTTGGACTTAGAAAAAGTTTCGATATTTTGCAAAAATAATTTTTTAAAAAACATGAAATATACATCAGAGGCATTCTTTTAGAAAGGGAAACTTATCGCAGGCACAATTTTGGCAAATTGCCCCTTATTTCGATGGCGCGTTGCACCAGACCTACAAGACGACAATTACGGCCCTCGGGCATGGTTCCGAGACGAACTCCCGGCTGGACTGGGAAATTTTTCGCCCGGAGTTGGACTTTGAAAGAATTTGTATAGACCGAAAAAAACATTTTTTGATAAATGTGAAACACGCATCATTGGTGTTCGTTTGATAAAGAAAATACATCCTAAGCCTCGTATTTGCAAATTTTTCCCTCTTTCATTAAGCTTTTGCGAGGATTTAGACTTAGAAACAGTTTCGATATTTTGCAAAAATAATTTTTTAAAAACATGAAATATACATCAGAGGCTTTCCTTTAGAAGGGGAAACTCATCCCAAGCACAATTTTGGCAAATATCCCCGTATTTCGACGACGCGTTGCACCAGACCTACAAGATGACAATTCTGGCCCTCGGGCGGCGAGGCCTCAACTGCTGGCTAGGTTCCGAGACGAACTCCCAGGGAACTTAGAAATTTTTCGCTCGGGGCTGGACTTTAACTTCTCTCTGGCCCAAAACCGTTTTTTTGATAAATGTGAAACATGCATCGTTGGTGTTCGTTTGATAAAGAAAATACATCCTAAGCCTCGTATTTGCAAATTTGTCCCTTTTTCATTAACCTTTTGCGCCGATTTGGACTTAGAAAAAGTTTCGATATTTTGCAAAAATAATTTTTTTAAAAACATGAAATATACATCAGAGGCATTCTTTTAGAAGGGGAAACTCATCCCAAGCACAATTTTGGAAAATATCCCCGTATTTGGATGGCGCGTTGCACCAGACCTACAAGACGACAATTCCGGCCCTCGGGCGGCGAGGCTTAAACTGCCGGCATTGTTCCAAGACGAACTCCCGGGGCTTAGGAATTTTTCGCTCGTAGTTGGACTTTGAAAAATTTTGATCGAAGTGAAAAAAATGTTTTTTGAAAAAGGTGAAACATGCATCAGTTGCATTAGTTTGATAAGGCAAACACATCCTAGGGTTCGCTTTTGCTAATTTATCCCTCTTTATGTAGCAGTTTGCTCCGAAAGCGGTCGTTCGGCCATGTACTACGCGGCTGGACTTAAAAAATTTTCTCTCGGAGTTGGCCTTTAACATTTCTCGGACCGAAAAAGGTTTTTTTGATAAATGTGAAACAAGCATCCTTGGTGATCGTTTGATAAATAAAACACATCCTAAGCCTCTTTTTTGCTCATTTGTGCCTCTTTCATTGACCTCTTGCGAGGATTTGGACTTAGAAAAAGTTTCGATATTTTCAAAAATTATTTTTTTAAAAACATGAAATGTACATCAGAGGCATTCTTTTAGAAGGGGAAACTCATCCCAAGCACAATTTGGCAAATATCCCCGTATTTCGATGGCGCGTTGCACCAGACCTACAAGACGACAATTCCGGCTTTCGGGCGGCCAGGCCTCTACTGCCGGCATGGTTCCGAAACGAACTCCCAGGGGACTTAGAAATGTTTCGCTCGCAGGTGGATTTTGAAAAAATTTGTTCGGACCGAAAAATAACATTTTTTGATAAATGTGAAACACGCATCATTGGTGTTCGTTTGATAAAGAAAACCTATCCTAAGCCTCGTATTTGCTAATTTGTACCTCTTTCATTAACCTTTTGCCGGGATTTGGACTTAGAAAAAGTTTCGATATTTTGCAAAAATAATTTTTTTAAAAACATGAAATATACATCAGAGGCATTCTTTTAGAAGGGGAAACTCATCCCAAGCACAATTTTGGAAAATATCCCCGTATTTCGATGGCGCGTTGCACCAGACCTACAAGACGACAATTCCGGCCCTCGGGCGGCGAGGCTTAAACTGCCGGCATTGTTCCGAGACGAACTCCCGGGGCTTAGGAATTTTTCGCTCGTAGTTCGACTTTGAAAAATTTTGATCGAAGTGAAAAAAATGTTCTTTGAAAAATGTGAAACATGCATCAGTGGCATTAGTTTCATAAGGCAAACACATACTAAGGTTCGCTTTTGCTATTTTGTCCCTCTTTAAGTAGCAGTTTGCTCCGAAAGTGGTTGTTAGCCCATGTACTAAGCGGCTGGACTTAGAAAATTTTCGCTCGGAGTTGGACTTTATCTTTTCTCGGACCGAAAAAAGTTTTTTTGATAAATGTGAAACATGCATCGTTGGTGATCCTTTGATAAAGAAAACACATCCTAAGCCTCGATTTTGCTAATTTGTCCCTCTTTCATTAACATTTTGCGCCGATTTGGACTTGGAAAGGTTTCGATTTCAGCAAAAATAATTTTTTTAAAAACATGAAATATACATCAGAGGCATTCTTTTAAAAAGGGAAACTCATCTCAAGCACAATTTTGGCAAATTGACCCTTATTTCGATGGGGCGTTGCACCAGACCTACAAGACGACAATTCCGGCTTTCGGGCGGCCAGGCCTCTACTGCCGGCATTGTTCCGAGACGAAATCCCAGGGGACTTAGAAATGTTTCGCTCGCAGGTGGACTTTGAAAAAATTTGTTCGGAACGAAAAAAAACATTTTTTGATAAATGTGAAACACGCATCATTGGTGTTCGTTTGATAAAGAAAACATATCCTAAGCCTCGTATTTGCTAATTTGTATCTCTTTCATTAACCTTTTGCCGGGATTTGGACTTAGAAAAAGTTTCGATATTTTGCAAAAATAATTTTTTTAAAAACATGAAATATACATCAGAGGCATTCTTTTAGAAGGGGAAACTCATCCCAAGCACAAGTTTGGAAAATATCCCCGTATTTCGATGGCGCGTTGTACCAGACCTACAAGACGACAATTCCGGCCCTCGGGCGGCGAGGCTTAAACTGCCGGCATTGTTCCAAGACGAACTCCCGGGGCTTAGGAATTTTTCGCTCGTAGTTGGACTTTGAAAAATTTTGATCGAAGTGAAAAAAATGTTTTTTGAAAAAGGTGAAACATGCATCAGTTGCATTAGTTTGATAAGGCAAACACATCCTAGGGTTCGCTTTTGCTAATTTATCCCTCTTTATGTAGCAGTTTGCTCCGAAAGCGGTCGTTCGGCCATGTACTACGCGGCTGGACTTAGAAAATTTTCTCTCGGAGTTGGCCTTTAACATTTCTCGGACCGAAAAAGGTTTTTTTGATAAATGTGAAATAAGCATCCTTGGTGATCGTTTGATAAATAAAACACATCCTAAGCCTCTTTTTTGCTCATTTGTGCCTCTTTCATTGACCTCTTGCGAGGATTTGGACTTAGAAAAAGTTTCGATATTTTCAAAAATTATTTTTTTTAAAACATGAAATGTACATCAGAGGCATTCTTTTAGAAGGGGAAACTCATCCCAAGCACAATTTGGCAAATATCCCCGTATTTCGATGGCGCGTTGCACCAGACCTACAAGACGACAATTCCGGCTTTCGGGCGGCCAGGCCTCTACTGCCGGCATGGTTCCGAAACGAACTCCCAGGGGACTTAGAAATGTTTCGCTCGCAGGTGGATTTTGAAAAAATTTGTTCGGACCGAAAAAAAACATTTTTTGATAAATGTGAAACACGCATCATTGGTGTTCGTTTGATAAAGAAAATACATCCTAAGCCTCGTATTTGCAAATTTTTCCCTCTTTCATTAAGCTTTTGCGAGGATTTAGACTTAGAAACAGTTTCGATATTTTGCAAAAATAATTTTTTTAAAAACATGAAATATACATCAGAGGCATTCTTTTAGAAGGGGAAACTCATCCCAAGCACAATTTTGGAAAATATCCCCGTATTTCGATGGCGCGTTGCACCAGACCTACAAGACGACAATTCCGGCCCTCGGGCGGCGAGGCTTAAACTGCCGGCATTGTTCCGAGACGAACTCCCGGGGCTTAGGAATTTTTCGCTCGTAGTTGGACTTTGAAAAATTTTGATCGAAGTGAAAAAAATGTTTTTTGAAAAATGTGAAACATGCATCAGTGGCATTAGTTTCATAAGGCAAACACATCCTAAGGTTCGCTTTTGCTATTTTGTCCCTCTTTAAGTAGCAGTTTGCTCCGAAAGTGGTTGTTAGCCCATGTACTACGCGGCTGGACTTAGAAAATTTTCGCTCGGAGTTGGACTTTATCTTTTCTCGGACCGAAAAAAGTTTTTTTGATAAATGTGAAACATGCATCGTTGGTGATCCTTTGATAAAGAAGACACATCCTAAGCCTCGATTTTGCTAATTTGTCCCTCTTTCATTAACATTTTGCGCCGATTTGGACTTAGAAAGGTTTCGATTTCAGCAAAAATAATTTTTTTAAAAACATGAAATATACATCAGAGGCATTCTTTTAGAAAGGGAAACTCATCTCAAGCACAATTTTGGCAAATTGACCCTTATTTCGATGGCGCGTTGCACCAGACCTACAAGACGACAATTCCGGCTTTCGGGCGGCCAGGCCTCTACTGCCGCTATTGTTCCGAGACGAATTCCCAGGGGACTTAGAAATGTTTCGCTCGCAGGTGGACTTTGAAAATATTGTTCGGACCGAAAAAAAACATTTTTTGATAAATGTGAAACACGATCATTGGTGTTCGTTTAATAAAGAAAACCTATCCTAAGCCTCGTATTTGCTAATTTGTATCTCTTTCATTAACCTTTTGCCGGGATTTGGACTTAGAAAAAGTTTCGATATTTTGCAAAAATAATTTTTTAAAAAACATGAAATATACATCAGAGGCATTCTTTTAGAAAGGGAAACTTATCGCAGGCACAATTTTGGCAAATTGCCCCTTATTTCGATGGCGCGTTGCACCAGACCTACAAGACGACAATTACGGCCCTCGGGCATGGTTCCGAGACGAACTCCCGGCTGGACTGGGAAATTTTTCGCCCGGAGTTGGACTTTGAAAGAATTTGTATAGACCGAAAAAAACATTTTTTGATAAATGTGAAACACGCATCATTGGTGTTCGTTTGATAAAGAAAATACATCCTAAGCCTCGTATTTGCAAATTTTTCCCTCTTTCATTAAGCTTTTGCGAGGATTTAGACTTAGAAACAGTTTCGATATTTTGCAAAAATAATTTTTTAAAAACATGAAATATACATCAGAGGCTTTCCTTTAGAAGGGGAAACTCATCCCAAGCACAATTTTGGCAAATATCCCCGTATTTCGACGACGCGTTGCACCAGACCTACAAGATGACAATTCTGGCCCTCGGGCGGCGAGGCCTCAACTGCTGGCTAGGTTCCGAGACGAACTCCCAGGGAACTTAGAAATTTTTCGCTCGGGGCTGGACTTTAACTTCTCTCTGGCCCAAAACCGTTTTTTTGATAAATGTGAAACATGCATCGTTGGTGTTCGTTTGATAAAGAAAATACATCCTAAGCCTCGTATTTGCAAATTTGTCCCTTTTTCATTAACCTTTTGCGCCGATTTGGACTTAGAAAAAGTTTCGATATTTTGCAAAAATAATTTTTTTAAAAACATGAAATATACATCAGAGGCATTCTTTTAGAAGGGGAAACTCATCCCAAGCACAATTTTGGAAAATATCCCCGTATTTGGATGGCGCGTTGCACCAGACCTACAAGACGACAATTCCGGCCCTCGGGCGGCGAGGCTTAAACTGCCGGCATTGTTCCAAGACGAACTCCCGGGGCTTAGGAATTTTTCGCTCGTAGTTGGACTTTGAAAAATTTTGATCGAAGTGAAAAAAATGTTTTTTGAAAAAGGTGAAACATGCATCAGTTGCATTAGTTTGATAAGGCAAACACATCCTAGGGTTCGCTTTTGCTAATTTATCCCTCTTTATGTAGCAGTTTGCTCCGAAAGCGGTCGTTCGGCCATGTACTACGCGGCTGGACTTAAAAAATTTTCTCTTGGAGTTGGCCTTTAACATTTCTCGGACCGAAAAAGGTTTTTTTGATAAATGTGAAACAAGCATCCTTGGTGATCGTTTGATAAATAAAACACATCCTAAGCCTCTTTTTTGCTCATTTGTGCCTCTTTCATTGACCTCTTGCGAGGATTTGGACTTAGAAAAAGTTTCGATATTTTCAAAAATTATTTTTTTAAAAACATGAAATGTACATCAGAGGCATTCTTTTAGAAGGGGAAACTCATCCCAAGCACAATTTGGCAAATATCCCCGTATTTCGATGGCGCGTTGCACCAGACCTACAAGACGACAATTCCGGCTTTCGGGCGGCCAGGCCTCTACTGCCGGCATGGTTCCGAAACGAATTCCCAGGGGACTTAGAAATGTTTCGCTCGCAGGTGGACTTTGAAAATATTGTTCGGACCGAAAAAAAACATTTTTTGATAAATGTGAAACACGCATCATTGGTGTTCGTTTAATAAAGAAAACCTATCCTAAGCCTCGTATTTGCTAATTTGTATCTCTTTCATTAACCTTTTGCCGGGATTTGGACTTAGAAAAAGTTTCGATATTTTGCAAAAATAATTTTTTAAAAAACATGAAATATACATCAGAGGCATTCTTTTAGAAAGGGAAACTTATCGCAGGCACAATTTTGGCAAATTGCCCCTTATTTCGATGGCGCGTTGCACCAGACCTACAAGACGACAATTACGGCCCTCGGGCATGGTTCCGAGACGAACTCCCGGCTGGACTGGGAAATTTTTCGCCCGGAGTTGGACTTTGAAAGAATTTGTATAGACCGAAAAAAACATTTTTTGATAAATGTGAAACACGCATCATTGGTGTTCGTTTGATAAAGAAAATACATCCTAAGCCTCGTATTTGCAAATTTTTCCCTCTTTCATTAAGCTTTTGCGAGGATTTAGACTTAGAAACAGTTTCGATATTTTGCAAAAATAATTTTTTAAAAACATGAAATATACATCAGAGGCTTTCCTTTAGAAGGGGAAACTCATCCCAAGCACAATTTTGGCAAATATCCCCGTATTTCGACGACGCGTTGCACCAGACCTACAAGATGACAATTCTGGCCCTCGGGCGGCGAGGCCTCAACTGCTGGCTAGGTTCCGAGACGAACTCCCAGGGAACTTAGAAATTTTTCGCTCGGGGCTGGACTTTAACTTCTCTCTGGCCCAAAACCGTTTTTTTGATAAATGTGAAACATGCATCGTTGGTGTTCGTTTGATAAAGAAAATACATCCTAAGCCTCGTATTTGCAAATTTGTCCCTTTTTCATTAACCTTTTGCGCCGATTTGGACTTAGAAAAAGTTTCGATATTTTGCAAAAATAATTTTTTTAAAAACATGAAATATACATCAGAGGCATTCTTTTAGAAGGGGAAACTCATCCCAAGCACAATTTTGGAAAATATCCCCGTATTTGGATGGCGCGTTGCACCAGACCTACAAGACGACAATTCCGGCCCTCGGGCGCGAGGCTTAAACTGCCGGCATTGTTCCAAGACGAACTCCCGGGGCTTAGGAATTTTTCGCTCGTAGTTGGACTTTGAAAAATTTTGATCGAAGTGAAAAATATGTTTTTTGAAAAAGGTGAAACATGCATCAGTTGCATTAGTTTGATAAGGCAAACACATCCTAGGGTTCGCTTTTGCTAATTTATCCCTCTTTATGTAGCAGTTTGCTCCGAAAGCGGTCGTTCGGCCATGTACTACGCGGCTGGACTTAAAAAATTTTCTCTCGGAGTTGGCCTTTAACATTTCTCGGACCGAAAAAGGTTTTTTTGATAAATATGAAACAAGCATCCTTGGTGATCGTTTGATAAATAAAAACATCCTAAGCCTCTTTTTTGCTCATTTGTGCCTCTTTCATTGACCTCTTGCGAGGATTTGGACTTAGAAAAAGTTTCGATATTTTCAAAAATTATTTTTTTAAAAACATGAAACGTACATCAGAGGCATTCTTTTAGAAGGGGAAACTTATCCCAAGCACAATTTGGCAAATATCCCCGTATTTCGATGGCGCGTTGCACCAGACCTACAAGACGTCAATTCCGGCTTTCGGGCGGCCAGGCCTCTACTGCCGGCATGGTTCCGAGACGAACTCCCAGGGGACTTAGAAATGTTTCGCTCGCAGGTGGATTTTGAAAAAATTTGTTCGGACCGAAAAAAAACATTTTTTGATAAATGTGAAACACGCATCATTGGTGTTCGTTTGATAAAGAAAACCTATCCTAAGCCTCGTATTTGCTAATTTGTACCTCTTTCATTAACCTTTTGCCGGGATTTGGACTTAGAAAAAGTTTCGATATTTTGCAAAAATAATTTTTTTAAAAACATGAAATATACATCAGAGGCATTCTTTTAGAAAGGGAAACTCATCTCAGGCACAATTTTGGCAAATTGCCCCTTATTTCGATGGCGCGTTGCACCAGACCTACAAGACTACAATTCCGGCCCTCGGGCATGGTTCCGAGACGAACTCCCGGTTGGACTTGGAAATATTTCGCTCGGAGTTGGACTTTGAAAAAATTTGTTCGGACCGAAAAAAACATTTTTTGATAAATGTGAAACACGCATCATTGGTGTTCGTTTGATAAAGAAAATACATCCTAAGCCTCGTATTTGCAAATTTTTCCCTCTTTCATTAAGCTTTTGCTAGGATTTGGACTTAGAAACAGTTTCGATATTTTGCAAAAATAATTTTTTAAAAACATGAAATATAATTCAGAGGCATTCTTTTAGAAAGGGAAACTCATCTCAAGCACAATTTTGGCAAATGTCCCCGTATTTCGACGGCGCGTTGCACCAGACCTACAAGATGATTATTCCGGCCCTCGGGCATGGTTCCGAGACGAACTCCCGGCTGGACTTGGAAATTTTTCGCTCGGATTTGGATTTTGAAAAATTTTGATCGAAGTGAAAAAAAATGTTTTTTGAAAAATGTGAAACATGCATCAGTGGCATTCGTTTGATAAGGAAACACATCCTAAGGTTCGCTTTTGCTAATTTGTCCCTCTTTAAGTAGCAGTTTGCTCCGAAAATGATTGTTCGCCCATGTACTACGCCGCTGGACTTAGAAATTTTCACTCCGAGTTGGACTTTAACTTCTCTCGGGCCGAAAAACTTTTTTTTGATAAATGTGAAAATGCATTGTTGGTGATCCTTTGTTAAAGAAAACACATCCTAAGCCTCGTTTTTGCTCATTTGTCCCTCTTTCATTAACCTTTTGCGAGGATTTGGACTTTGAAGAAATTTCAATATTTTCAAAAATAATTTCTTTAGAAACATGAAATATACATCAGAGGCATTCTTTTAGAAGGGGAAACTCATGCTACGCACAATTTTGGCAAATATCCCCGTATTTCGATGGCGCGTTGCACCAGACCTACTAGACGACAATTCCGGCCCTCGGGCATGGTTCCGAGACGAACTCCCGGCTGGACTTGGAAATTTTTCGCTCGGATTTGGATTTTGAAAAATTTTGATCGAAGTGAAAAAAAATGTTTTTTGAAAAATGTGAAACATGCATCAGTGGCATTCGTTTGATAAGGAAACACATCCTAAGGTTCGCTTTTGCTAATTTGTCCCTCTTTAAGTAGCAGTTTGCTCCGAAAATGATTGTTCGCCCATGTACTACGCCGCTGGACTTAGAAATTTTCACTCCGAGTTGGACTTTAACTTCTCTCGGGCCGAAAAACTTTTTTTTGATAAATGTGAAAATGCATTGTTGGTGATCCTTTGTTAAAGAAAACACATCCTAAGCCTCGTTTTTGCTCATTTGTCCCTCTTTCATTAACCTTTTGCGAGGATTTGGACTTTGAAGAAATTTCAATATTTTCAAAAATAATTTCTTTAGAAACATGAAATATACATCAGAGGCATTCTTTTAGAAGGGGAAACTCATGCTACGCACAATTTTGGCAAATATCCCCGTATTTCGATGGCGCGTTGCACCAGACCTACTAGACGACAATTCCGGCCCTCGGGCATGGTTCCGAGACGAACTCCCGGCTGGACTTGGAAATTTTTCGCTCGGAGTTGGACTGAAGAAATTTGTTCGGTCCGAAAAAAAAACATTTTTTGATAAATGTGAAACACGCCGCATTGGTGTTCGTTTGATAAAGAAAACACATCCTAAGCCTCGTATTTCCTAATTTGTCCCTCTTTCATTAACCTTTTGCGAGAATTTGGACTTAGAAAAAGTTTCGATATTTTGCAAAAATAATTTTTTGAAAACATGAAATATACATCAGAGGCATTCTTTTAGAAGGGGAAACTCATGCTACGCACAATTTTGGCAAATATCCCCGTATTTCGATGGCGCGTTGCACCAGACCTACAAGACGATTATTCCGGCCCTCGGGCATGGTTCCGAGACGAACTCCCGGCTGGACTTGGAAATTTTTCGCTATGATTTGGATTTTGAAAAATTTTGATCGAAGTGAAAAAAAAAAATGTTTCTTGAAAAATGTGAAACATGCATCAGTGGCATTCGTTTGATAAGGAAACACACCCTAAGGTTCGCTTTTGCTAATTTGTCCCTCTTTAAGTAGCAGTTTGCTCCGAAAATGATCGTTCGCCCATGTATTACGCGGCTGCACTTGGAAAATTTTCACTCCGAGTTGAACTTTAACTTCTCTCGGGCCGAAAAACTTTTTTTTGATAAATGTGAAAATGCATTGTTGGTGATCCTTTGTTAAAGAAAACACATCCTAAGCCTCGTTTTTTCTCATTTGTCCCTCTTTCATTAACCTTTTGCGAGGATTTGGACTTTGAAAAAATTTCAATATTTTCAAAAATAATTTCTTTAGAAACATGAAATAGACATCAGAGGCATTCTTTTAGAAGGGGAAACTCATGCTACGCACAATTTTGGCAAATATCCCCGTATTTCGATGGCGCGTTGCACCAGACCTACAAGACGACAATTCCGGCCCTCGGGCGGCGAGGCTTAAACTGCCGGCATTGTTCCGAGACGAACTCCCGGGGCTTAGGAATTTTTCGCTCGTAGTTCGACTTTGAAAAATTTTGATCGAAGTGAAAAAAATGTTTTTTGAAAAATGTGAAACATGCATCAGTGGCATTAGTTTCATAAGGCAAACACATTCTAAGGTTCGCTTTTGCTATTTTGTCCCTCTTTAAGTAGCAGTTTGCTCCGAAAGTGGTCGTTAGCCCATGTACTACGCGGCTGGACTTAGATAATTTTCGCTTGGAGTTGGACTTTGACTTTTCTCGGACCGAAAAAAGTTTTTTCATAAATGTGAAACATGCATCATTGGTGTTCGTTTGATAAAGAAAACACATCCTAAACCTCGTTTTTGCTAATTTGACCCTCTTTCAATAACCCTTTGCGCCGATTTGGACTTAGAAAAAGTTTCGATATTTTGCAAAAAGAATTTTTTTAAAAACATTAAATACACATCAGAAGCATTCTTTTAGAAAGGGAAACTCATCCCAAGCACAATTTTGGCAAATTTACCCGTATTTCGATGGCGCGTTGCACCAGGCCTACAAGACGACAATTCCGGCCCTCGGGCGGCCAGGCCTCAACTGCCAGCATGGTTCCGAGACGAACTCCCGAGGGATTTAGAAATTTTTCGCTTGGAGTTGGACTTTACCTTCTCTCGGGCCGAAAGACGTTTTTTTGATAAATGTGAAACATGCATCGTTGGTGATCGTTTGATAAAGAAAACATATCCTAAGCCTCGTTTTTGCTAATTTGTTCCTCTTTCATTAACTTTTTGCGCCTATTTGGCCTTAGAAAAGGTTTCGATATTTTGCAAAAATAATTTTTTTAAAACATGAAATATACATCAGAGGCATTCTTTTAGAAAGGGAAACTCATCTCAAGCACAATTTTGGCAAATTGCCTCTTATTTCGAAGGCACGTTGCACCAGAACTACAAGACGACAATTCCGGCCCGCGGGCGGCGACGCCTCGACTGCCGGCATGGTTCCGAGTCGAACTCTCAGGGAACTTAGAAATTTTTCGCTCGGAGTTGGACTTTAACTTTTCTCGGACCGAAAAAAGTTTTTTTGATAAATGTGAAACATGCATCCTTGGTGATTGTTTGATAAAGAAAACACATCCTAAGCCTCGTTTTTGCTGATTTGTCCCTCTTTCATTAACCTTTTGCGAGGATTTGTACTTAGAAAAAGTTTCGATAATTTGCAAAAATATTTTTTTTAAAAATATGAAATATACATCAGAGGCATTCTTTTAGAAGGGGAAACTCATCCCAAGCACAATTTTGGCAAATATCCCCGTATTTCGATGGCGCGTTGCACCAGACCTACAAGACGACAATTCCGGCGCTCGGGCATGGTTCCGAGACGAACTCCCGGCTGGAATTGGACATTTATCGCTCGGAGTTGGACTTTGTAAGGTTTTGATCGAAGTGAAAAAAAATGTTTTTTGAAACATGTGAAACATTCATCAGTGGCATTCGTTTGATAAGGAAAACACATCGTAAGTTTCGCTTTTGCTAATTTGTCCCTCTTTAAGTAGCAGTTTGCTCCGAAAGTGGTCGTTCGCCCATGTACTACGCGGCTGGACTTAGAAAACTTTCGCTTGGAGTTGGACTTTACCTTCTCTCGGGCAGAAAGACGTTTTTTTGATAAATGTGAAACATGCTTCGTTGATGATCGTTTGATAAAAAAGACATATCCTAAGCCTCGTTTCTGCTAATTTGTCCCTCCTTCATTAACCTTTTGCGAGGATTTGGACTTAGAAGGGTTTCGATATTCAGCAAAAATAATTTTTTTAAAAACATGAAATATACATCAGAGGCATTCTTTTAGAAAGGGAAACTCATCTCAAGCACAAGTTTGGCAAATTGACCCTTATTTCGATGGCGCGTTGCACCAGACCTACAAGACAACTCCGGCTTTCGGGCGGCCAGGCCTCTACTGCCGCCATGGTTCCGAGACGAACTCCCAGGGGACTTAGAAATGTTTCGCTCGCAGGTGGACTTTGAAAAAATTTGTTCGGACCGAAAAAAAACATTTTTTGATAAATGTGAAACACGCATCATTGGTGTTCGTTTGATAAAGAAAACCTATCCTAAGCCTCGTATTTGCTAATTGGTACCTCTTTCATTAACCTTTTGCCGGGATTTGGACTTAGAAAAAGTTTCGATATTTTGCAAAAATAAGTTTTTTAAAAACATGAAATATACATCAGAGGCATTCTTTTAGAAAGGGAAACTCATCTCAGGCACAACTTTGGCAAATTGCCCCTTATTTCGATGGCGCGTTGCACCAGACCTACAAGACGACAATTCCGGCCCTCGGGCATGGTACCGAGACGAACTCCCGACTGGACTTGGAAATTTTTCGCTCGGAGTTGGACTTTGAAAAAATTTGTTCGGACCGAAAAAAACATTTCTTGATAAATGTGAAACACGCATCATTGGTGTTCGTTTGATAAAGAAAACACATCCATAACCTCGTTTTTGCTAATTTGACCCTCTTTCATTAACATTTTGCGCCGATTGAGACTTAGAAAGGTTTCGATTTCCGCAAAAATATTTTTTTTTAAAAACATGAAATATACATCACAGGCATTCTTTTAGATAGGGAAACTCATCTCAAGCACAATTTTGGCAAATTGACCCTTATTTCGATGGCGCGTTGCACCAGACCTACAAGACGACAATTACGGCTTTCGGGTGGCCAGGCCTCTACTGCCGGCGTGGTTCCGAGACCAACTCCCAGGGGACTTAGAAATGTTTCGCTCGGAGTTGGACTTTGAAAAATTTTGATAGAAGGGAAAAGATGTTTTCTGAAAAATGTGAAACATGCATCAGTGGCATTCGTTTGATAGGCAAACACATCCTAAGTTTCGCCTTTGCTAATTTGTCCCTCTTTAACTTGCAGTTTGCTCCGAAAGTGGTCGTTCGCCCATGTACTACGCGGCTGGACTTAGAAAATTTTCGCTCGGAGTTGGACTTTAACTTCTCTCTGGCCCAAAAACGTTCTTTTGATAAATGTGAAACATGCATCGTTGGTGATCGTTTGTTAAAGAAAACACATCCTAAGCCTCGTGTTTGCTAATTTGTCCATTTTTCATTAACCTTTTGCGCCGATTTGGACTTAGAAAAAGTTTCGATATTTTGCAAAAATAATTTTTTTAAAAACATGAAATATACATCAGAGGCATTCTTTTAGAAGGGGAAACTCATCCCAAGCACAATTTTGGAAAATATCCCCGTATTTCGATGGCGCGTTGCACCAGACCTACAAGACGACAATTCCGGCCCTCGGGCGGCGAGGCTTAAACTGCCGGCATTGTTCCGAGACGAACTCCCGGGGCTTAGGAATTTTTCGCTCGTAGTTCGACTTTGAAAAATTTTGATCGAAGTGAAAAAAATGTTTTTTGAAAAATGTGAAACATGCATCAGTGGCATTAGTTTCATAAGGCAAACACATACTAAGGTTCGCTTTTGCTATTTTGTCCCTCTTTAAGTAGCAGTTTGCTCCGAAAGTGGTCGTTAGCCCATGTACTACGCGGCTGGACTTAGAAAATTTTCGCTCGGAGTTGGACTTTATCTTTTCTCGGACCGAAAAAAGTTTTTTTGATAAATGTGAAACATGCCTCGTTGGTGATCCTTTGATAAAGAAAACACATCCTAAGCCTCGTTTTTGCTAATTTGTCCCTCTTTCATTAACATTTTGCGCCGATTTGGACTTAGAAAGGTTTCGATTTCAGCAAAAATAATTTTTTTAAAAACATGAAATATACATCAGAGGCATTCTTTTAAAAAGGCAAACTCATCCATAGCACAATTTTGGCAAATTGCCCTTATTTCGATGGCGCGTTGCACCAGACCTACAGGACGACAATTCCGGCCCTCGGGCATGGTTCCGAGACGAACTCCCAGTTGGACTTGAAAATTTTTCGCTCGGAGTTGGACTTTGAAGGAATTTGTTCAGACCGAAAAAAACATTTTTTGATAAATGTGAAACACGCATCATTGGTGTTCGTTTGATAAAGAAAATACATCCTAAGCCTCGTATTTGCAAATTTTTCCCTCTTTCATTAAGCTTTTGCGAGGATTTAGACTTAGAAACAGTTTCGATATTTTGCAAAAATAATTTTTTAAAAACATGAAATATACATCAGAGGCTTTCCTTTAGAAGGGGAAACTCATGCCAAGAACAATTTTGGCAAATATCCCCGTATTTCGACGACGCGTTGCACCAGACCTACAAGATGACAATTCTGGCCCTCGGGCGGCGAGGCCTCAACTGCCGGCTAGGTTCCGAGACGAACTCCCAGGGAACTTAGAAATTTTTCGCTCGGGGCTGGACTTTAACTTCTCTCTGGCCCAAAACCGTTTTTTTTTTGATAAATGTGAAACATGCATCGTTGGTGATCGTTTGTTAAAGAAAACACATCCTAAGCCTCGTTTTTGCGAATTTGTCCCTTTTTCATTAACCTTTTGCGCCAATTTGGACTTAGAAAGGTTTCGATTTCAGCAAAAATAATTTTTTTAAAAACATGAAATATACATCAGAGGCATTCTTTTAGAAGGGGAAACTCATCCCAAGCACAATTTTGGAAAATATCCCCGTATTTCGATGGCGCGTTGCACCAGACCTACAAGACGACAATTCCGGCCCTCGGGCGGCGAGGCTTAAACTGCCGGCATTGTTCCGAGACGAACTCCCGGGGCTTAGGAATTTTTCGCTCGTAGTTCGACTTTGAAAAATTTTGATCGAAGTGAAAAAAATGTTTTTTGAAAAATGTGAAACATGCATCAGTGGCATTAGTTTCATAAGGCAAACACATACTAAGGTTCGCTTTTGCTATTTTGTCCCTCTTTAAGTAGCAGTTTGCTCCGAAAGTGGTCGTTAGCCCATGTACTACGCGGCTGGACTTAGAAAATTTTCGCTCGGAGTTGGACTTTATCTTTTCTCGGACCGAAAAAAGTTTTTTTGATAAATGTGAAACATGCCTCGTTGGTGATCCTTTGATAAAGAAAACACATCCTAAGCCTCGTTTTTGCTAATTTGTCCCTCTTTCATTAACATTTTGCGCCGATTTGGACTTAGAAAGGTTTCGATTTCAGCAAAAATAATTTTTTTAAAAACATGAAATATACATCAGAGGCATTCTTTTAAAAAGGCAAACTCATCCATAGCACAATTTTGGCAAATTGCCCTTATTTCGATGGCGCGTTGCACCAGACCTACAGGACGACAATTCCGGCCCTCGGGCATGGTTCCGAGACGAACTCCCAGTTGGACTTGAAAATTTTTCGCTCGGAGTTGGACTTTGAAAGAATTTGTTCAGACCGAAAAAAAGATTTTTTGATAAATGTGAAACACGCATCATTGGTGTTCGTTTGATAAAGAAAATACATCCTAAGCCTCGTATTTGCAAATTTTTCCCTCTTTCATTAAGCTTTTGCGAGGATTTAGACTTAGAAACAGTTTCGATATTTTGCAAAAATAATTTTTTAAAAACATGAAATATACATCAGAGGCTTTCCTTTAGAAGGGGAAACTCATGCCAAGAACAATTTTGGCAAATATCCCCGTATTTCGACGACGCGTTGCACCAGACCTACAAGATGACAATTCTGGCCCTCGGGCGGCGAGGCCTCAACTGCCGGCTAGGTTCCGAGACGAACTCCCAGGGAACTTAGAAATTTTTCGCTCGGGGCTGGACTTTAACTTCTCTCTGGCCCAAAACCGTTTTTTTTTGATAAATGTGAAACATGCATCGTTGGTGATCGTTTGTTAAAGAAAACACATCCTAAGCCTCGTTTTTGCGAATTTGTCCCTTTTTCATTAACCTTTTGCGCCAATTTGGACTTAGAAAGGTTTCGATTTCAGCAAAAATAATTTTTTTAAAAACATGAAATATACATCAGAGGCATTCTTTTAGAAAGGGAAACTCATCTCAAGCTCAATTTTGGCAAATTGACCCTTATTTCGATGGCGCGTTGCACCAGACCTACAAGACGACAATTCCGGCTTTCGGGCGGCGAGGCCTCTACTGCCGGCATTGTTCCGAGACGAACTCCCAGGGGACTTAGAAATGTTTCGCTCGCAGGTGGATTTTGAAAAAATTTGTTCGGACCGAAAAAAACATTTTTTGATAAATGTGAAACACGCATCATTGGTGTTCGTTTGATAAAGAAAACCTATCCTAAGCCTCGTATTTGCTAATTTGTACCTCTTTCATTAACCTTTTGCCGGGATTTGGACTTAGAAAAAGTTTCGATATTTGCAAAAATAATTTTTTTAAAAACATGAAATATACATCAGAGGCATTCTTTTAGAAGGGGAAACTCATACCAAGCACAATTTTGGAAAATATCCCCGTATTTCGATGGCGCGTTGCACCAGACCTACAAGACTACAAACCCGGCCCTCGGGCATGGTTCCGAGACGAACTCCCGGTTGGACTTGGAAATATTTCGCTCGGAGTTGGACTTTGAAAAAGTTTGTTCGGACCGAAAAAAACATTTTTTGATAAATGTGAAACACGCATCATTGGTGTTCGTTTCATAAAGAAAACCTATCCTAAGCCTCGTATTTGCTAATTTGTACCTCTTTCATTAACCTTTTGCCGGGATTTGGACTTAGAAAAAGTTTCGATATTTTGCAAAAATAATTTTTTTAAAAACATGAAATATACATCAGAGGCATTCTTTTAGAAGGGGAAACTCATCCCAAGCACAAGTTTGGAAATATCCCCGTATTTCGATGGCGCGTTGCACCAGACCTACAAGACGACAATTCCGGCCCTCGGGCGGCGAGGCTTAAACTGCCGGCATTGTTCCAAGACGAACTCCCTGGGCTTAGGAATTTTTCGCTCGTAGTTGGACTTTGAAAAATTTTGATCGAAGTGAAAAAAATGTTTTTTGAAAAAGGTGAAACATGCATCAGTTGCATTAGTTTGATAAGGCAAACACATCCTAGGGTTCGCTTTTGCTAATTTATCCCTCTTTATGTAGCAGTTTGCTCCGAAAGCGGTCGTTCGGCCATGTACTACGCGGCTGGACTTAGAAAATTTTCTCTCGGAGTTGGCCTTTAACATTTCTCGGACCGAAAAAGGTTTTTTTGATAAATGTGAAATAAGCATCCTTGGTGATCGTTTGATAAATAAAACACATCCTAAGCCTCTTTTTTGCTCATTTGTGCCTCTTTCATTGACCTCTTGCGAGGATTTGGACTTAGAAAAAGTTTCGATATTTTCAAAAATTATTTTTTTAAAAACATGAAATGTACATCAGAGGCATTCTTTTAGAAGGGGAAACTCATCCCAAGCACAATTTGGCAAATATCCCCGTATTTCGATGGCGCGTTGCACCAGACCTACAAGACGACAATTCCGGCTTTCGGGCGGCCAGGCCTCTACTGCCGGCATGGATCCGAAACGCACTCCCAGGGGACTTAGAAATGTTTCGCTCGCAGGTGGATTTTGAAAAAATTTGTTCGGACCGAAAAAAAACATTTTTTGATAAATGTGAAACACGCATCATTGGTGTTCGTTTGATAGAGAAAATACATCCTAAGCCTCGTATTTGCAAATTTTTCCCTCTTTCATTAAGCTTTTGCGAGGATTTAGACTTAGAAACAGTTTCGATATTTTGCAAAAATAATTTTTTTAAAAACATGAAATATACATCAGAGGCATTCTTTTAGAAGGGGAAACTCATCCCAAGCACAATTTTGGAAAATATCCCCGTATTTCGATGGCGCGTTGCACCAGACCTACAAGACGACAATTCCGGCCCTCGGGCGGCGAGGCTTAAACTGCCGGCATTGTTCCGAGACGAACTCCCGGGGCTTAGGAATTTTTCGCTCGTAGTTGGACTTTGAAAAATTTTGATCGAAGTGAAAAAAATGTTTTTTGAAAAAGGTGAAACATGCATCAGTTGCATTAGTTTGATAAGGCAAACACATCCTAGGGTTCGCTTTTGCTAATTTATCCCTCTTTATGTAGCAGTTTGCTCCGAAAGCGGTCGTTCGGCCATGTACTACGCGGCTGGACTTAGAAAATTTTCTCTCGGAGTTGGCCTTTAACATTTCTCGGACCGAAAAAGGTTTTTTTGATAAATGTGAAATAAGCATCCTTGGTGATCGTTTGATAAATAAAACACATCCTAAGCCTCTTTTTTGCTCATTTGTGCCTCTTTCATTGACCTCTTGCGAGGATTTGGACTTAGAAAAAGTTTCGATATTTTCAAAAATTATTTTTTTAAAAACATGAAATGTACATCAGAGGCATTCTTTTAGAAGGGGAAACTCATCCCAAGCACAATTTGGCAAATATCCCCGTATTTCGATGGCGCGTTGCACCAGACCTACAAGACGACAATTCCGGCTTTCGGGCGGCCAGGCCTCTACTGCCGGCATGGATCCGAAACGCACTCCCAGGGGACTTAGAAATGTTTCGCTCGCAGGTGGATTTTGAAAAAATTTGTTCGGACCGAAAAAAAACATTTTTTGATAAATGTGAAACACGCATCATTGGTGTTCGTTTGATAGAGAAAATACATCCTAAGCCTCGTATTTGCAAATTTTTCCCTCTTTCATTAAGCTTTTGCGAGGATTTAGACTTAGAAACAGTTTCGATATTTTGCAAAAATAATTTTTTTAAAAACATGAAATATACATCAGAGGCATTCTTTTAGAAGGGGAAACTCATCCCAAGCACAATTTTGGAAAATATCCCCGTATTTCGATGGCGCGTTGCACCAGACCTACAAGACGACAATTCCGGCCCTCGGGCGGCGAGGCTTAAACTGCCGGCATTGTTCCGAGACGAACTCCCGGGGCTTAGGAATTTTTCGCTCGTAGTTCGACTTTGAAAAATTTTGATCGAAGTGAAAAAAATGTTTTCTGAAAAATGTGAAACATGCATCAGTGGCATTAGTTTCATAAGGCAAACACATCCTAAGGTTCGCTTTTGCTATTTTGTCCCTCTTTAAGTAGCAGTTTGCTCCGAAAGTGGTTGTTAGCCCATGTACTACGCGGCTGGACTTTGAAAATTTTCGCTCGGAGTTGGACTTTATCTTTTCTCGGACCGAAAAAAGTTTTTTTGATAAATGTGAAACATGCATCGTTGGTGATCCTTTGATAAAGAAAACACATCCTAAGCCTCGATTTTGCTAATTTGTCCCTCTTTCATTAAGATTTTGCGCCGATTTGGACTTAGAAAGGTTTCGATTTCAGCAAAAATAATTTTTTTAAAAACATGAAATATACATCAGAGGCATTCTTTTAGAAAGGGAAACTCATCTCAAGCACAATTTTGGCAAATTGACCCTTATTTCGATGGCGCGTTGCACCAGACCTACAAGACGACAATTCCGGCTTTCGGGCGGCCAGGCCTCTACTGCCGGCATTGTTCCGAGACGAATTCCCAGGGGACTTAGAAATGTTTCGCTCGCAGGTGGACTTTGAAAATATTGTTCGGACCGAAAAAAAACATTTTTTGATAAATGTGAAACACGCATCATTGGTGTTCGTTTAATAAAGAAAACCTATCCTAAGCCTCGTATTTGCTAATTTGTATCTCTTTCATTAACCTTTTGCCGGGATTTGGACTTAGAAAAAGTTTCGATATTTTGCAAAAATAATTTTTTAAAAAACATGAAATATACATCAGAGGCATTCTTTTAGAAAGGGAAACTTATCGCAGGCACAATTTTGGCAAATTGCCCCTTATTTCGATGGCGCGTTGCACCAGACCTACAAGACGACAATTACGGCCCTCGGGCATGGTTCCGAGACGAACTCCCGGCTGGACTGGGAAATTTTTCGCCCGGAGTTGGACTTTGAAAGAATTTGTATAGACCGAAAAAAACATTTTTTGATAAATGTGAAACACGCATCATTGGTGTTCGTTTGATAAAGAAAATACATCCTAAGCCTCGTATTTGCAAATTTTTCCCTCTTTCATTAAGCTTTTGCGAGGATTTAGACTTAGAAACAGTTTCGATATTTTGCAAAAATAATTTTTTAAAAACATGAAATATACATCAGAGGCTTTCCTTTAGAAGGGGAAACTCATCCCAAGCACAATTTTGGCAAATATCCCCGTATTTCGACGACGCGTTGCACCAGACCTACAAGATGACAATTCTGGCCCTCGGGCGGCGAGGCCTCAACTGCTGGCTAGGTTCCGAGACGAACTCCCAGGGAACTTAGAAATTTTTCGCTCGGGGCTGGACTTTAACTTCTCTCTGGCCCAAAACCGTTTTTTTGATAAATGTGAAACATGCATCGTTGGTGTTCGTTTGATAAAGAAAAAACATCCTAAGCCTCGTATTTGCAAATTTGTCCCTTTTTCATTAACCTTTTGCGCCGATTTGGACTTAGAAAAGGTTTCGATGTTTTGAAAAAGTAATTTTTTTAAAAACATGAAATATACACCAGAGGCATTCTTTTAGAAAGGGAAACTCATCCCAAGCACAATTTTGGCAAATTTCCCCGTATTTCGATGGAACGTTGCACCAGACCTACAAGACGACAATTTCGGCCCTCGGGCATGGTTCCGAGACGAACTCCCGACTGGACTTGGAAATTTTTCGCTCGGAGTCGCACTTCCAAAAGATTTGTTTGGACCCAAAAACACATGTTTTTATAAATGTGAAACACGCATCATTGGTGTTCGTTTGATAAAGAAAACACATCCTAAGCCTCGTATTTGCTAATTTGTCCCTCTTTCATTAACCTTTGCGAGGATTTGGACTTAGAAAAAGTTTCGATATTTTGCAAAATAATTTTTTCTAAAAACATGAAATATACTACAGAGGCATTCTTTTAGAAGGGGAAACTCATCCCAAGCACAATTTTGGCAAATATCCCAGTATTTCGAAGGCGCGTTGCACCAGACCTACCAGACGACAATTCCGGCCCGGGGGCATGGTTCCGTGACAGACTCTCGGGTGACTAAGAAATTTTTCGCTCGGAGTTAGACTTTGAAATATTTTGATCGAAGTGAAAAAAACTGTTTTTTGAAAAATGTGAAACATGCATTTGAGGCATTCGTTTGATAAGGCAAAACATCCTAAGGTTCACTTTTGTTAATTTGTCCCTCTTTAAGTAGCAGTTTGCTCCGAAAGTGGTCGTTCGCCCATGTAATACGCGGCTGGACTTAGAAAATTTTCGCTCGGATTTGGTTTTTAACTTCTCTCGGGCCGAAAAACGTCTTTTTGATAAATGTGAAACATGCATCGTTGGTGATCGTTTGATAAAGAAAAAACATCCTCAGCCTCGTTTTTGCTAATTTGACCCTCTTTCAATAACCCTTTGCGCCGATTTGGGCTTGGAAAAAGTTTCGATATTTTGCAAAAATAATTTTTTTAAAAACATTAACTATACATCAGAGGCATTCTTTTATAAAGGGAAACTCATCCCTAGCACAATTTTGGCAAATTTCCCCGTATTTCGATGACGCATTGCACCAGACCTACAAGACGACAATTCCGGCCCTCGGGCATGCTTCCGAGACGAACTCCCGGCTGGACTTGGAAATTTTTCGCCCGGAGTTGGACTTTGAAAAACTTTGTTCTCACCGAAAAAAAGTATTTTTTGATAAATATGAAACACGCATCATTGGTGTTCGTTTGATAAAGAAAACACATTCTAAGCCTAGTATTTGCTAATTTGTCCCTCTTTCATTAACCTTTTGCGCCGATTTGTACTTAGAAAAAGTTTCGATATTTTAAAAAAAGAATTTTTTAAAAAACATTAAATACACAACAGAGGCATTCTTTTAGAAACGGAAACTCATCCCAAGCACAAGTATGGCAAATATCCCCGTATTTCGATGGCGCGTTGCACCAGACCTACAAGACAACAATTCCGGCCCTCGGGTGGCGAGGCCTCAACTTCCGGCATGGATCCGAGACGAACTCACGGGGACTTAGAAATTTTTCGCTCGGACTTGGACTTCGAAATATTTTGATCGAAGTGAAAAAAAATGTTTTTTGAAAAATGTGAAGCATGCATCAGTGGCATTCGTTTGATAAGGCAAACACATACTAAGGTTCGCATTAGCTAATTTGTCCCTCTTTAAGTAGTAATTTGCTCCGAAAATGGTCGTTCGCCCATGTACTACGCGGCTGGACTTAGATAATTTTCGCTTGGAGTTGGACTTTGACTTTTCTCGGACCGAAAAAAGTTTTTTCATAAATGTGAAACATGCATCATTGGTGTTCGTTTGATAAAGAAAACACATCCTAAACCTCGTTTTTGCTAATTTGACCCTCTTTCAATAACCCTTTGCGCCGATTTGGACTTAGAAAAAGTTTCGATATTTTGCAAAAAGAATTTTTTTAAAAACATTAAATACACATCAGAAGCATTCTTTTAGAAAGGGAAACTCATCCCAAGCACAATTTTGGCAAATTTACCCGTATTTCGATGGCGCGTTGCACCAGGCCTACAAGACGACAATTCCGGCCCTCGGGCGGCCAGGCCTCAACTGCCAGCATGGTTCCGAGACGAACTCCCGAGGGATTTAGAAATTTTTCGCTTGGAGTTGGACTTTACCTTCTCTCGGGCCGAAAGACGTTTTTTTGATAAATGTGAAACATGCATCGTTGGTGATCGTTTGATAAAGAAAGCATATCCTAAGCCTCGTTTTTGCTAATTTGTTCCTCTTTCATTAACTTTTTGCGCCTATTTGGCCTTAGAAAAGGTTTCGATATTTTGCAAAAATAATTTTTTTAAAACATGAAATATACATCAGAGGCATTCTTTTAGAAAGGGAAACTCATCTCAAGCACAATTTTGGCAAATTGCCTCTTATTTCGAAGGCACGTTGCACCAGAACTACAAGACGACAATTCCGGCCCGCGGGCGGCGACGCCTCGACTGCCGGCATGGTTCCGAGTCGAACTCTCAGGGAACTTAGAAATTTTTCGCTCGGAGTTGGACTTTAACTTTTCTCGGACCGAAAAAAGTTTTTTTGATAAATGTGAAACATGCATCCTTGGTGATTGTTTGATAAAGAAAACACATCCTAAGCCTCGTTTTTGCTGATTTGTCCCTCTTTCATTAACCTTTTGCGAGGATTTGTACTTAGAAAAAGTTTCGATAATTTGCAAAAATATTTTTTTTAAAAATATGAAATATACATCAGAGGCATTCTTTTAGAAGGGGAAACTCATCCCAAGCACAATTTTGGCAAATATCCCCGTATTTCGATGGCGCGTTGCACCAGACCTACAAGACGACAATTCCGGCGCTCGGGCATGGTTCCGAGACGAACTCCCGGCTGGAATTGGACATTTATCGCTCGGAGTTGGACTTTGTAAGGTTTTGATCGAAGTGAAAAAAAATGTTTTTTGAAACATGTGAAACATTCATCAGTGGCATTCGTTTGATAAGGAAAACACATCGTAAGTTTCGCTTTTGCTAATTTGTCCCTCTTTAAGTAGCAGTTTGCTCCGAAAGTGGTCGTTCGCCCATGTACTACGCGGCTGGACTTAGAAAACTTTCGCTTGGAGTTGGACTTTACCTTCTCTCGGGCAGAAAGACGTTTTTTTGATAAATGTGAAACATGCTTCGTTGATGATCGTTTGATAAAAAAGACATATCCTAAGCCTCGTTTCTGCTAATTTGTCCCTCCTTCATTAACCTTTTGCGAGGATTTGGACTTAGAAGGGTTTCGATATTCAGCAAAAATAATTTTTTTAAAAACATGAAATATACATCAGAGGCATTCTTTTAGAAAGGGAAACTCATCTCAAGCACAAGTTTGGCAAATTGACCCTTATTTCGATGGCGCGTTGCACCAGACCTACAAGACGACAACTCCGGCTTTCGGGCGGCCAGGCCTCTACTGCCGGCATGGTTCCGAGACGAACTCCCAGGGGACTTAGAAATGTTTCGCTCGCAGGTGGACTTTGAAAAAATTTGTTCGGACCGAAAAAAAACATTTTTTGATAAATGTGAAACACGCATCATTGGTGTTCGTTTAATAAAGAAAACCTATCCTAAGCCTCGTATTTGCTAATTGGTACCTCTTTCATTAACCTTTTGCCGGGATTTGGACTTAGAAAAAGTTTCGATATTTTGCAAAAATAAGTTTTTTAAAAACATGAAATATACATCAGAGGCATTCTTTTAGAAAGGGAAACTCATCTCAGGCACAATTTTGGCAAATTGCCCCTTATTTCGATGGCGCGTTGCACCAGACCTACAAGACGACAATTCCGGCCCTCGGGCATGGTACCGAGACGAACTCCCGACTGGACTTGGAAATTTTTCGCTCGGAGTTGGACTTTGAAAAAATTTGTTCGGACCGAAAAAAACATTTCTTGATAAATGTGAAACACGCATCATTGGTGTTCGTTTGATAAAGAAAACACATCCATAACCTCGTTTTTGCTAATTTGACCCTCTTTCATTAACATTTTGCGCCGATTGAGACTTAGAAAGGTTTCGATTTCCGCAAAAATATTTTTTTTTAAAAACATGAAATATACATCACAGGCATTCTTTTAGATAGGGAAACTCATCTCAAGCACAATTTTGGCAAATTGACCCTTATTTCGATGGCGCGTTGCACCAGACCTACAAGACGACAATTACGGCTTTCGGGTGGCCAGGCCTCTACTGCCGGCGTGGTTCCGAGACCAACTCCCAGGGGACTTAGAAATGTTTCGCTCGGAGTTGGACTTTGAAAAATTTTGATAGAAGGGAAAAGATGTTTTCTGAAAAATGTGAAACATGCATCAGTGGCATTCGTTTGATAGGCAAACACATCCTAAGTTTCGCCTTTGCTAATTTGTCCCTCTTTAACTTGCAGTTTGCTCCGAAAGTGGTCGTTCGCCCATGTACTACGCGGCTGGACTTAGAAAATTTTCGCTCGGAGTTGGACTTTAACTTCTCTCTGGCCCAAAAACGTTCTTTTGATAAATGTGAAACATGCATCGTTGGTGATCGTTTGTTAAAGAAAACACATCCTAAGCCTCGTGTTTGCTAATTTGTCCATTTTTCATTAACCTTTTGCGCCGATTTGGACTTAGAAAAAGTTTCGATATTTTGCAAAAATAATTTTTTTAAAAACATGAAATATACATCAGAGGCATTCTTTTAGAAGGGGAAACTCATCCCAAGCACAATTTTGGAAAATATCCCCGTATTTCGATGGCGCGTTGCACCAGACCTACAAGACGACAATTCCGGCCCTCGGGCGGCGAGGCTTAAACTGCCGGCATTGTTCCGAGACGAACTCCCGGGGCTTAGGAATTTTTCGCTCGTAGTTCGACTTTGAAAAATTTTGATCGAAGTGAAAAAAATGTTTTTTGAAAAATGTGAAACATGCATCAGTGGCATTAGTTTCATAAGGCAAACACATACTAAGGTTCGCTTTTGCTATTTTGTCCCTCTTTAAGTAGCAGTTTGCTCCGAAAGTGGTCGTTAGCCCATGTACTACGCGGCTGGACTTAGATAATTTTCGCTTGGAGTTGGACTTTGACTTTTCTCGGACCGAAAAAAGTTTTTTCATAAATGTGAAACATGCATCATTGGTGTTCGTTTGATAAAGAAAACACATCCTAAACCTCGTTTTTGCTAATTTGACCCTCTTTCAATAACCCTTTGCGCCGATTTGGACTTAGAAAAAGTTTCGATATTTTGCAAAAAGAATTTTTTTAAAAACATTAAATACACATCAGAAGCATTCTTTTAGAAAGGGAAACTCATCCCAAGCACAATTTTGGCAAATTTACCCGTATTTCGATGGCGCGTTGCACCAGGCCTACAAGACGACAATTCCGGCCCTCGGGCGGCCAGGCCTCAACTGCCAGCATGGTTCCGAGACGAACTCCCGAGGGATTTAGAAATTTTTCGCTTGGAGTTGGACTTTACCTTCTCTCGGGCCGAAAGACGTTTTTTTGATAAATGTGAAACATGCATCGTTGGTGATCGTTTGATAAAGAAAACATATCCTAAGCCTCGTTTTTGCTAATTTGTTCCTCTTTCATTAACTTTTTGCGCCTATTTGGCCTTAGAAAAGGTTTCGATATTTTGCAAAAATAATTTTTTTAAAACATGAAATATACATCAGAGGCATTCTTTTAGAAAGGGAAACTCATCTCAAGCACAATTTTGGCAAATTGCCTCTTATTTCGAAGGCACGTTGCACCAGAACTACAAGACGACAATTCCGGCCCGCGGGCGGCGACGCCTCGACTGCCGGCATGGTTCCGAGTCGAACTCTCAGGGAACTTAGAAATTTTTCGCTCGGAGTTGGACTTTAACTTTTCTCGGACCGAAAAAAGTTTTTTTGATAAATGTGAAACATGCATCCTTGGTGATTGTTTGATAAAGAAAACACATCCTAAGCCTCGTTTTTGCTGATTTGTCCCTCTTTCATTAACCTTTTGCGAGGATTTGTACTTAGAAAAAGTTTCGATAATTTGCAAAAATATTTTTTTTAAAAATATGAAATATACATCAGAGGCATTCTTTTAGAAGGGTAAACTCATCCCAAGCACAATTTTGGCAAATATCCCCGTATTTCGATGGCGCGTTGCACCAGACCTACAAGACGACAATTCCGGCGCTCGGGCATGGTTCCGAGACGAACTCCCGGCTGGAATTGGACATTTATCGCTCGGAGTTGGACTTTGTAAGGTTTTGATCGAAGTGAAAAAAAATGTTTTTTGAAACATGTGAAACATTCATCAGTGGCATTCGTTTGATAAGGAAAACACATCGTAAGTTTCGCTTTTGCTAATTTGTCCCTCTTTAAGTAGCAGTTTGCTCCGAAAGTGGTCGTTCGCCCATGTACTACGCGGCTGGACTTAGAAAACTTTCGCTTGGAGTTGGACTTTACCTTCTCTCGGGCAGAAAGACGTTTTTTTGATAAATGTGAAACATGCTTCGTTGATGATCGTTTGATAAAAAAGACATATCCTAAGCCTCGTTTCTGCTAATTTGTCCCTCCTTCATTAACCTTTTGCGAGGATTTGGACTTAGAAGGGTTTCGATATTCAGCAAAAATAATTTTTTTAAAAACATGAAATATACATCAGAGGCATTCTTTTAGAAAGGGAAACTCATCTCAAGCACAAGTTTGGCAAATTGACCCTTATTTCGATGGCGCGTTGCACCAGACCTACAAGACAACTCCGGCTTTCGGGCGGCCAGGCCTCTACTGCCGGCATGGTTCCGAGACGAACTCCCAGGGGACTTAGAAATGTTTCGCTCGCAGGTGGACTTTGAAAAAATTTGTTCGGACCGAAAAAAAACATTTTTTGATAAATGTGAAACACGCATCATTGGTGTTCGTTTGATAAAGAAAACCTATCCTAAGCCTCGTATTTGCTAATTGGTACCTCTTTCATTAACCTTTTGCCGGGATTTGGACTTAGAAAAAGTTTCGATATTTTGCAAAAATAAGTTTTTTAAAAACATGAAATATACATCAGAGGCATTCTTTTAGAAAGGGAAACTCATCTCAGGCACAATTTTGGCAAATTGCCCCTTATTTCGATGGCGCGTTGCACCAGACCTACAAGACGACAATTCCGGCCCTCGGGCATGGTACCGAGACGAACTCCCGACTGGACTTGGAAATTTTTCGCTCGGAGTTGGACTTTGAAAAAATTTGTTCGGACCGAAAAAAACATTTCTTGATAAATGTGAAACACGCATCATTGGTGTTCGTTTGATAAAGAAAACACATCCATAACCTCGTTTTTGCTAATTTGAACCTCTTTCATTAACATTTTGCGCCGATTGAGACTTAGAAAGGTTTCGATTTCCGCAAAAATATTTTTTTTTAAAAACATGAAATATACATCACAGGCATTCTTTTAGATAGGGAAACTCATCTCAAGCACAATTTTGGCAAATTGACCCTTATTTCGATGGCGCGTTGCACCAGACCTACAAGACGACAATTACGGCTTTCGGGTGGCCAGGCCTCTACTGCCGGCGTGGTTCCGAGACCAACTCCCAGGGGACTTAGAAATGTTTCGCTCGGAGTTGGACTTTGAAAAATTTTGATAGAAGGGAAAAGATGTTTTCTGAAAAATGTGAAACATGCATCAGTGGCATTCGTTTGATAGGCAAACACATCCTAAGTTTCGCCTTTGCTAATTTGTCCCTCTTTAACTTGCAGTTTGCTCCGAAAGTGGTCGTTCGCCCATGTACTACGCGGCTGGACTTAGAAAATTTTCGCTCGGAGTTGGACTTTAACTTCTCTCTGGCCCAAAAA
Organism: Mantis religiosa; assembly: GCA_030765055.1. Lineage (NCBI taxonomy): Eukaryota > Metazoa > Arthropoda > Insecta > Mantodea > Mantidae > Mantis > Mantis religiosa. The sequence goes on from CM060950.1 coordinate 288,528,285, forward strand.
CGTTCTTTTGATAAATGTGAAACATGCATCGTTGGTGATCGTTTGTTAAAGAAAACACATCCTAAGCCTCGTGTTTGCTAATTTGTCCATTTTTCATTAACCTTTTGCGCCGATTTGGACTTAGAAAAAGTTTCGATATTTTGCAAAAATAATTTTTTTAAAAACATGAAATATACATCAGAGGCATTCTTTTAGAAGGGGAAACTCATCCCAAGCACAATTTTGGAAAATATCCCCGTATTTCGATGGCGCGTTGCACCAGACCTACAAGACGACAATTCCGGCCCTCGGGCGGCGAGGCTTAAACTGCCGGCATTGTTCCGAGACGAACTCCCGGGGCTTAGGAATTTTTCGCTCGTAGTTCGACTTTGAAAAATTTTGATCGAAGTGAAAAAAATGTTTTTTGAAAAATGTGAAACATGCATCAGTGGCATTAGTTTCATAAGGCAAACACATACTAAGGTTCGCTTTTGCTATTTTGTCCCTCTTTAAGTAGCAGTTTGCTCCGAAAGTGGTCGTTAGCCCATGTACTACGCGGCTGGACTTAGAAAATTTTCGCTCGGAGTTGGACTTTATCTTTTCTCGGACCGAAAAAAGTTTTTTTGATAAATGTGAAACATGCCTCGTTGGTGATCCTTTGATAAAGAAAACACATCCTAAGCCTCGTTTTTGCTAATTTGTCCCTCTTTCATTAACATTTTGCGCCGATTTGGACTTAGAAAGGTTTCGATTTCAGCAAAAATAATTTTTTTAAAAACATGAAATATACATCAGAGGCATTCTTTTAAAAAGGCAAACTCATCCATAGCACAATTTTGGCAAATTGCCCTTATTTCGATGGCGCGTTGCACCAGACCTACAGGACGACAATTCCGGCCCTCGGGCATGGTTCCGAGACGAACTCCCAGTTGGACTTGAAAATTTTTCGCTCGGAGTTGGACTTTGAAAGAATTTGTTCAGACCGAAAAAAACATTTTTTGATAAATGTGAAACACGCATCATTGGTGTTCGTTTGATAAAGAAAATACATCCTAAGCCTCGTATTTGCAAATTTTTCCCTCTTTCATTAAGCTTTTGCGAGGATTTAGACTTAGAAACAGTTTCGATATTTTGCAAAAATAATTTTTTAAAAACATGAAATATACATCAGAGGCTTTCCTTTAGAAGGGGAAACTCATGCCAAGAACAATTTTGGCAAATATCCCCGTATTTCGACGACGCGTTGCACCAGACCTACAAGATGACAATTCTGGCCCTCGGGCGGCGAGGCCTCAACTGCCGGCTAGGTTCCGAGACGAACTCCCAGGGAACTTAGAAATTTTTCGCTCGGGGCTGGACTTTAACTTCTCTCTGGCCCAAAACCGTTTTTTTTTGATAAATGTGAAACATGCATCGTTGGTGATCGTTTGTTAAAGAAAACACATCCTAAGCCTCGTTTTTGCGAATTTGTCCCTTTTTCATTAACCTTTTGCGCCAATTTGGACTTAGAAAGGTTTCGATTTCAGCAAAAATAATTTTTTTAAAAACATGAAATATACATCAGAGGCATTCTTTTAGAAAGGGAAACTCATCTCAAGCTCAATTTTGGCAAATTGACCCTTATTTCGATGGCGCGTTGCACCAGACCTACAAGACGACAATTCCGGCTTTCGGGCGGCGAGGCCTCTACTGCCGGCATTGTTCCGAGACGAACTCCCAGGGGACTTAGAAATGTTTCGCTCGCAGGTGGATTTTGAAAAAATTTGTTCGGACCGAAAAAAACATTTTTTGATAAATGTGAAACACGCATCATTGGTGTTCGTTTGATAAAGAAAACCTATCCTAAGCCTCGTATTTGCTAATTTGTACCTCTTTCATTAACGTTTTGCCGGGATTTGGACTTAGAAAAAGTTTCGATATTTGCAAAAATAATTTTTTTAAAAACATGAAATATACATCAGAGGCATTCTTTTAGAAGGGGAAACTCATACCAAGCACAATTTTGGAAAATATCCCCGTATTTCGATGGCGCGTTGCACCAGACCTACAAGACTACAAACCCGGCCCTCGGGCATGGTTCCGAGACGAACTCCCGGTTGGACTTGGAAATATTTCGCTCGGAGTTGGACTTTGAAAAAGTTTGTTCGGACCGAAAAAAACATTTTTTGATAAATGTGAAACACGCATCATTGGTGTTCGTTTCATAAAGAAAATACATCCTAAACCTCGTATTTGCAAATTTGTCCCTTTTTCATTAACCTTTTGCGCCGATTTGGACTTAGAAAAAGTTTCGATATTTTCAAAAATTATTTTTTTAAAAACATGAAATGTACATCAGAGGCATTCTTTTAGAAGGGGAAACTCATCCCAAGCACAATTTGGCAAATATCCCCGTATTTCGATGGCGCGTTGCACCAGACCTACAAGACGACAATTCCGGCTTTCGGGCGGCCAGGCCTCTACTGCCGGCATGGTTCCGAAACGAACTCCCAGGGGACTTAGAAATGTTTCGCTCGCAGGTGGATTTTGAAAAAATTTGTTCGGACCGAAAAAAAACATTTTTTGATAAATGTGAAACACGCATCATTGGTGTTCGTTTGATAAAGAAAACCTATCCTAAGCCTCGTATTTGCTAATTTGTACCTCTTTCATTAACCTTTTGCCGGGATTTGGACTTAGAAAAAGTTTCGATATTTTGCAAAAATAATTTTTTTAAAAACATGAAATATACATCAGAGGCATTCTTTTAGAAGGGGAAACTCATCCCAAGCACAAGTTTGGAAATATCCCCGTATTTCGATGGCGCGTTGCACCAGACCTACAAGACGACAATTCCGGCCCTCGGGCGGCGAGGCTTAAACTGCCGGCATTGTTCCAAGACGAACTCCCTGGGCTTAGGAATTTTTCGCTCGTAGTTGGACTTTGAAAAATTTTGATCGAAGTGAAAAAAATGTTTTTTGAAAAAGGTGAAACATGCATCAGTTGCATTAGTTTGATAAGGCAAACACATCCTAGGGTTCGCTTTTGCTAATTTATCCCTCTTTATGTAGCAGTTTGCTCCGAAAGCGGTCGTTCGGCCATGTACTACGCGGCTGGACTTAGAAAATTTTCTCTCGGAGTTGGCCTTTAACATTTCTCGGACCGAAAAAGGTTTTTTTGATAAATGTGAAATAAGCATCCTTGGTGATCGTTTGATAAATAAAACACATCCTAAGCCTCTTTTTTGCTCATTTGTGCCTCTTTCATTGACCTCTTGCGAGGATTTGGACTTAGAAAAAGTTTCGATATTTTCAAAAATTATTTTTTTAAAAACATGAAATGTACATCAGAGGCATTCTTTTAGAAGGGGAAACTCATCCCAAGCACAATTTGGCAAATATCCCCGTATTTCGATGGCGCGTTGCACCAGACCTACAAGACGACAATTCCGGCTTTCGGGCGGCCAGGCCTCTACTGCCGGCATGGATCCGAAACGCACTCCCAGGGGACTTAGAAATGTTTCGCTCGCAGGTGGATTTTGAAAAAATTTGTTCGGACCGAAAAAAAACATTTTTTGATAAATGTGAAACACGCATCATTGGTGTTCGTTTGATAGAGAAAATACATCCTAAGCCTCGTATTTGCAAATTTTTCCCTCTTTCATTAAGCTTTTGCGAGGATTTAGACTTAGAAACAGTTTCGATATTTTGCAAAAATAATTTTTTTAAAAACATGAAATATACATCAGAGGCATTCTTTTAGAAGGGGAAACTCATCCCAAGCACAATTTTGGAAAATATCCCCGTATTTCGATGGCGCGTTGCACCAGACCTACAAGACGACAATTCCGGCCCTCGGGCGGCGAGGCTTAAACTGCCGGCATTGTTCCGAGACGAACTCCCGGGGCTTAGGAATTTTTCGCTCGTAGATGGACTTTGAAAAATTTTGATCGAAGTGAAAAAAATGTTTTTTGAAAAAGGTGAAACATGCATCAGTTGCATTAGTTTGATAAGGCAAACACATCCTAGGGTTCGCTTTTGCTAATTTATCCCTCTTTATGTAGCAGTTTGCTCCGAAAGCGGTCGTTCGGCCATGTACTACGCGGCTGGACTTAGAAAATTTTCTCTCGGAGTTGGCCTTTAACATTTCTCGGACCGAAAAAGGTTTTTTTGATAAATGTGAAATAAGCATCCTTGGTGATCGTTTGATAAATAAAACACATCCTAAGCCTCTTTTTTGCTCATTTGTGCCTCTTTCATTGACCTCTTGCGAGGATTTGGACTTAGAAAAAGTTTCGATATTTTCAAAAATTATTTTTTTAAAAACATGAAATGTACATCAGAGGCATTCTTTTAGAAGGGGAAACTCATCCCAAGCACAATTTGGCAAATATCCCCGTATTTCGATGGCGCGTTGCACCAGACCTACAAGACGACAATTCCGGCTTTCGGGCGGCCAGGCCTCTACTGCCGGCATGGATCCGAAACGCACTCCCAGGGGACTTAGAAATGTTTCGCTCGCAGGTGGATTTTGAAAAAATTTGTTCGGACCGAAAAAAAACATTTTTTGATAAATGTGAAACACGCATCATTGGTGTTCGTTTGATAGAGAAAATACATCCTAAGCCTCGTATTTGCAAATTTTTCCCTCTTTCATTAAGCTTTTGCGAGGATTTAGACTTAGAAACAGTTTCGATATTTTGCAAAAATAATTTTTTTAAAAACATGAAATATACATCAGAGGCATTCTTTTAGAAGGGGAAACTCATCCCAAGCACAATTTTGGAAAATATCCCCGTATTTCGATGGCGCGTTGCACCAGACCTACAAGACGACAATTCCGGCCCTCGGGCGGCGAGGCTTAAACTGCCGGCATTGTTCCGAGACGAACTCCCGGGGCTTAGGAATTTTTCGCTCGTAGTTCGACTTTGAAAAATTTTGATCGAAGTGAAAAAAATGTTTTCTGAAAAATGTGAAACATGCATCAGTGGCATTAGTTTCATAAGGCAAACACATCCTAAGGTTCGCTTTTGCTATTTTGTCCCTCTTTAAGTAGCAGTTTGCTCCGAAAGTGGTTGTTAGCCCATGTACTACGCGGCTGGACTTTGAAAATTTTCGCTCGGAGTTGGACTTTATCTTTTCTCGGACCGAAAAAAGTTTTTTTGATAAATGTGAAACATGCATCGTTGGTGATCCTTTGATAAAGAAAACACATCCTAAGCCTCGATTTTGCTAATTTGTCCCTCTTTCATTAAGATTTTGCGCCGATTTGGACTTAGAAAGGTTTCGATTTCAGCAAAAATAATTTTTTTAAAAACATGAAATATACATCAGAGGCATTCTTTTAGAAAGGGAAACTCATCTCAAGCACAATTTTGGCAAATTGACCCTTATTTCGATGGCGCGTTGCACCAGACCTACAAGACGACAATTCCGGCTTTCGGGCGGCCAGGCCTCTACTGCCGGCATTGTTCCGAGACGAATTCCCAGGGGACTTAGAAATGTTTCGCTCGCAGGTGGACTTTGAAAATATTGTTCGGACCGAAAAAAAACATTTTTTGATAAATGTGAAACACGCATCATTGGTGTTCGTTTAATAAAGAAAACCTATCCTAAGCCTCGTATTTGCTAATTTGTATCTCTTTCATTAACCTTTTGCCGGGATTTGGACTTAGAAAAAGTTTCGATATTTTGCAAAAATAATTTTTTAAAAAACATGAAATATACATCAGAGGCATTCTTTTAGAAAGGGAAACTTATCGCAGGCACAATTTTGGCAAATTGCCCCTTATTTCGATGGCGCGTTGCACCAGACCTACAAGACGACAATTACGGCCCTCGGGCATGGTTCCGAGACGAACTCCCGGCTGGACTGGGAAATTTTTCGCCCGGAGTTGGACTTTGAAAGAATTTGTATAGACCGAAAAAAACATTTTTTGATAAATGTGAAACACGCATCATTGGTGTTCGTTTGATAAAGAAAATACATCCTAAGCCTCGTATTTGCAAATTTTTCCCTCTTTCATTAAGCTTTTGCGAGGATTTAGACTTAGAAACAGTTTCGATATTTTGCAAAAATAATTTTTTAAAAACATGAAATATACATCAGAGGCTTTCCTTTAGAAGGGGAAACTCATCCCAAGCACAATTTTGGCAAATATCCCCGTATTTCGACGACGCGTTGCACCAGACCTACAAAATGACAATTCTGGCCCTCGGGCGGCGAGGCCTCAACTGCTGGCTAGGTTCCGAGACGAACTCCCAGGGAACTTAGAAATTTTTCGCTCGGGGCTGGACTTTAACTTCTCTCTGGCCCAAAACCGTTTTTTTGATAAATGTGAAACATGCATCGTTGGTGTTCGTTTGATAAAGAAAATACATCCTAAGCCTCGTATTTGCAAATTTGTCCCTTTTTCATTAACCTTTTGCGCCGATTTGGACTTAGAAAAAGTTTCGATATTTTGCAAAAATAATTTTTTTAAAAACATGAAATATACATCAGAGGCATTCTTTTAGAAGGGGAAACTCATCCCAAGCACAATTTTGGAAAATATCCCCGTATTTGGATGGCGCGTTGCACCAGACCTACAAGACGACAATTCCGGCCCTCGGGCGGCGAGGCTTAAACTGCCGGCATTGTTCCAAGACGAACTCCCGGGGCTTAGGAATTTTTCGCTCGTAGTTGGACTTTGAAAAATTTTGATCGAAGTGAAAAAAATGTTTTTTGAAAAAGGTGAAACATGCATCAGTTGCATTAGTTTGATAAGGCAAACACATCCTAGGGTTCGCTTTTGCTAATTTATCCCTCTTTATGTAGCAGTTTGCTCCGAAAGCGGTCGTTCGGCCATGTACTACGCGGCTGGACTTAAAAAATTTTCTCTCGGAGTTGGCCTTTAACATTTCTCGGACCGAAAAAGGTTTTTTTGATAAATGTGAAACAAGCATCCTTGGTGATCGTTTGATAAATAAAACACATCCTAAGCCTCTTTTTTGCTCATTTGTGCCTCTTTCATTGACCTCTTGCGAGGATTTGGACTTAGAAAAAGTTTCGATATTTTCAAAAATTATTTTTTTAAAAACATGAAATGTACATCAGAGGCATTCTTTTAGAAGGGGAAACTCATCCCAAGCACAATTTGGCAAATATCCCCGTATTTCGATGGCGCGTTGCACCAGACCTACAAGACGACAATTCCGGCTTTCGGGCGGCCAGGCCTCTACTGCCGGCATGGTTCCGAAACGAACTCCCAGGGGACTTAGAAATGTTTCGCTCGCAGGTGGATTTTGAAAAAATTTGTTCGGACCGAAAAATAACATTTTTTGATAAATGTGAAACACGCATCATTGGTGTTCGTTTGATAAAGAAAACCTATCCTAAGCCTCGTATTTGCTAATTTGTACCTCTTTCATTAACCTTTTGCCGGGATTTGGACTTAGAAAAAGTTTCGATATTTTGCAAAAATAATTTTTTTAAAAACATGAAATATACATCAGAGGCATTCTTTTAGAAGGGGAAACTCATCCCAAGCACAATTTTGGAAAATATCCCCGTATTTCGATGGCGCGTTGCACCAGACCTACAAGACGACAATTCCGGCCCTCGGGCGGCGAGGCTTAAACTGCCGGCATTGTTCCGAGACGAACTCCCGGGGCTTAGGAATTTTTCGCTCGTAGTTCGACTTTGAAAAATTTTGATCGAAGTGAAAAAAATGTTCTTTGAAAAATGTGAAACATGCATCAGTGGCATTAGTTTCATAAGGCAAACACATACTAAGGTTCGCTTTTGCTATTTTGTCCCTCTTTAAGTAGCAGTTTGCTCCGAAAGTGGTTGTTAGCCCATGTACTAAGCGGCTGGACTTAGAAAATTTTCGCTCGGAGTTGGACTTTATCTTTTCTCGGACCGAAAAAAGTTTTTTTGATAAATGTGAAACATGCATCGTTGGTGATCCTTTGATAAAGAAAACACATCCTAAGCCTCGATTTTGCTAATTTGTCCCTCTTTCATTAACATTTTGCGCCGATTTGGACTTGGAAAGGTTTCGATTTCAGCAAAAATAATTTTTTTAAAAACATGAAATATACATCAGAGGCATTCTTTTAAAAAGGGAAACTCATCTCAAGCACAATTTTGGCAAATTGACCCTTATTTCGATGGGGCGTTGCACCAGACCTACAAGACGACAATTCCGGCTTTCGGGCGGCCAGGCCTCTACTGCCGGCATTGTTCCGAGACGAAATCCCAGGGGACTTAGAAATGTTTCGCTCGCAGGTGGACTTTGAAAAAATTTGTTCGGAACGAAAAAAAACATTTTTTGATAAATGTGAAACACGCATCATTGGTGTTCGTTTGATAAAGAAAACCTATCCTAAGCCTCGTATTTGCTAATTTGTATCTCTTTCATTAACCTTTTGCCGGGATTTGGACTTAGAAAAAGTTTCGATATTTTGCAAAAATAATTTTTTTAAAAACATGAAATATACATCAGAGGCATTCTTTTAGAAGGGGAAACTCATCCCAAGCACAAGTTTGGAAAATATCCCCGTATTTCGATGGCGCGTTGTACCAGACCTACAAGACGACAATTCCGGCCCTCGGGCGGCGAGGCTTAAACTGCCGGCATTGTTCCAAGACGAACTCCCGGGGCTTAGGAATTTTTCGCTCGTAGTTGGACTTTGAAAAATTTTGATCGAAGTGAAAAAAATGTTTTTTGAAAAAGGTGAAACATGCATCAGTTGCATTAGTTTGATAAGGCAAACACATCCTAGGGTTCGCTTTTGCTAATTTATCCCTCTTTATGTAGCAGTTTGCTCCGAAAGCGGTCGTTCGGCCATGTACTACGCGGCTGGACTTAGAAAATTTTCTCTCGGAGTTGGCCTTTAACATTTCTCGGACCGAAAAAGGTTTTTTTGATAAATGTGAAATAAGCATCCTTGGTGATCGTTTGATAAATAAAACACATCCTAAGCCTCTTTTTTGCTCATTTGTGCCTCTTTCATTGACCTCTTGCGAGGATTTGGACTTAGAAAAAGTTTCGATATTTTCAAAAATTATTTTTTTTAAAACATGAAATGTACATCAGAGGCATTCTTTTAGAAGGGGAAACTCATCCCAAGCACAATTTGGCAAATATCCCCGTATTTCGATGGCGCGTTGCACCAGACCTACAAGACGACAATTCCGGCTTTCGGGCGGCCAGGCCTCTACTGCCGGCATGGTTCCGAAACGAACTCCCAGGGGACTTAGAAATGTTTCGCTCGCAGGTGGATTTTGAAAAAATTTGTTCGGACCGAAAAAAAACATTTTTTGATAAATGTGAAACACGCATCATTGGTGTTCGTTTGATAAAGAAAATACATCCTAAGCCTCGTATTTGCAAATTTTTCCCTCTTTCATTAAGCTTTTGCGAGGATTTAGACTTAGAAACAGTTTCGATATTTTGCAAAAATAATTTTTTAAAAACATGAAATATACATCAGAGGCTTTCCTTTAGAAGGGGAAACTCATCCCAAGCACAATTTTGGCAAATATCCCCGTATTTCGACGACACGTTGCACCAGACCTACAAGATGACAATTCTGGCCCTCGGGCGGCGAGGCCTCAACTGCTGGCTAGGTTCCGAGACGAACTCCCAGGGAACTTAGAAATTTTTCGCTCGGGGCTGGACTTTAACTTCTCTCTGGCCCAAAACCGTTTTTTTGATAAATGTGAAACATGCATCGTTGGTGATCGTTTGTTAAAGAAAACACATCCTAAGCCTCGTTTTTGCTAATTTGTCCCTTTTTCATTAACCTTTTGTGCCGATTTGGACTTAGAAAAAGTTTCGATATTTTCCAAAAATAATTTTTTTAAAAACATGAAATATACATCAGAGGCATTCTTTTAGAAGGGGAAACTCATCCCAAGCACAATTTTGGAAAATATCCCCGTATTTCGATGGCGCGTTGCACCAGACCTACAAGACGACAATTCCGGCCCTCGGGCGGCGAGGCTTAAACTGCCGGCATTGTTCCAAGTCGAACTCCCGGGGCTTAGGAATTTTTCGCTCGTAGTTGGACTTTGAAAAATTTTGATCGAAGTGAAAAAAATGTTTTTTGAAAAAGGTGAAACATGCATCAGTTGCATTAGTTTGATAAGGCAAACACATCCTAGGGTTCGCTTTTGCTAATTTATCCCTCTTTATGTAGCAGTTTCTCCGAAAGCGGTCGTTCGGCCATGTACTACGCGGCTGGACTTAGAAAAATTCTCTCGGAGTTGGCCTTTAACATTCCTCGGACCGAAAAAGGTTTTTTTGATAAATGTGAAACAAGCATCCTTGGTGAACGTTTGATAAATAAAACACATCCTAAGCCTCTTTTTTGCTCATTTGTGCCTCTTTCATTGACCTCTTGCGAGGATTTGGACTTTGAAAAAGTTTCGATATTTTGCAAAAATAATTTTTTTAAAAACATGAAATATACATCAGAGGCATTCTTTTAGAAAGGGAAACTCATCTCAGGCACAATTTTGGCAAATTGCCCCTTATTTCGATGGCGTGTTGCACCAGACCTACAAGACTACAATTCCGGCCCTCGGGCATGGTTCCGAGACGAACTCCCGGTTGGACTTGGAAATATTTCGCTCGGAGTTGGACTTTGAAAAAATTTGTTCGGACCGAAAAAAACATTTTTTGATAAATGTAAAACACGCATCATTGGTGTTCGTTTGATAAAGAAAATACATCCTAAGCCTCGTATTTGCAAATTTGTCCCTTTTTCATTAACCTTTTGCGCCGATTTGGACTTAGAAAAAGTTTCGATATTTTGCAAAAATAATTTTTTTAAAAACATGAAATATACATCAGAGGCATTCTTTTAGAAGGGGAAACTCATCCCAAGCACAATTTTGGAAAATATCCCCGTATTTGGATGGCGCGTTGCACCAGACCTACAAGACGACAATTCCGGCCCTCGGGCGCGAGGCTTAAACTGCCGGCATTGTTCCAAGACGAACTCCCGGGGCTTAGGAATTTTTCGCTCGTAGTTGGACTTTGAAAAATTTTGATCGAAGTGAAAAATATGTTTTTTGAAAAAGGTGAAACATGCATCAGTTGCATTAGTTTGATAAGGCAAACACATCCTAGGGTTCGCTTTTGCTAATTTATCCCTCTTTATGTAGCAGTTTGCTCCGAAAGCGGTCGTTCGGCCATGTACTACGCGGCTGGACTTAAAAAATTTTCTCTCGGAGTTGGCCTTTAACATTTCTCGGACCGAAAAAGGTTTTTTTGATAAATATGAAACAAGCATCCTTGGTGATCGTTTGATAAATAAAAACATCCTAAGCCTCTTTTTTGCTCATTTGTGCCTCTTTCATTGACCTCTTGCGAGGATTTGGACTTAGAAAAAGTTTCGATATTTTCAAAAATTATTTTTTTAAAAACATGAAACGTACATCAGAGGCATTCTTTTAGAAGGGGAAACTTATCCCAAGCACAATTTGGCAAATATCCCCGTATTTCGATGGCGCGTTGCACCAGACCTACAAGACGTCAATTCCGGCTTTCGGGCGGCCAGGCCTCTACTGCCGGCATGGTTCCGAGACGAACTCCCAGGGGACTTAGAAATGTTTCGCTCGCAGGTGGATTTTGAAAAAATTTGTTCGGACCGAAAAAAAACATTTTTTGATAAATGTGAAACACGCATCATTGGTGTTCGTTTGATAAAGAAAACCTATCCTAAGCCTCGTATTTGCTAATTTGTACCTCTTTCATTAACCTTTTGCCGGGATTTGGACTTAGAAAAAGTTTCGATATTTTGCAAAAATAATTTTTTTAAAAACATGAAATATACATCAGAGGCATTCTTTTAGAAAGGGAAACTCATCTCAGGCACAATTTTGGCAAATTGCCCCTTATTTCGATGGCGCGTTGCACCAGACCTACAAGACTACAATTCCGGCCCTCGGGCATGGTTCCGAGACGAACTCCCGGTTGGACTTGGAAATATTTCGCTCGGAGTTGGACTTTGAAAAAATTTGTTCGGACCGAAAAAAACATTTTTTGATAAATGTGAAACACGCATCATTGGTGTTCGTTTGATAAAGAAAATACATCCTAAGCCTCGTATTTGCAAATTTTTCCCTCTTTCATTAAGCTTTTGCTAGGATTTGGACTTAGAAACAGTTTCGATATTTTGCAAAAATAATTTTTTAAAAACATGAAATATAATTCAGAGGCATTCTTTTAGAAAGGGAAACTCATCTCAAGCACAATGTTGGCAAATGTCCCCGTATTTCGACGGCGCGTTGCACCAGACCTACAAGATGATTATTCCGGCCCTCGGGCATGGTTCCGAGACGAACTCCCGGCTGGACTTGGAAATTTTTCGCTCGGATTTGGATTTTGAAAAATTTTGATCGAAGTGAAAAAAAATGTTTTTTGAAAAATGTGAAACATGCATCAGTGGCATTCGTTTGATAAGGAAACACATCCTAAGGTTCGCTTTTGCTAATTTGTCCCTCTTTAAGTAGCAGTTTGCTCCGAAAATGATTGTTCGCCCATGTACTACGCCGCTGGACTTAGAAATTTTCACTCCGAGTTGGACTTTAACTTCTCTCGGGCCGAAAAACTTTTTTTTGATAAATGTGAAAATGCATTGTTGGTGATCCTTTGTTAAAGAAAACACATCCTAAGCCTCGTTTTTGCTCATTTGTCCCTCTTTCATTAACCTTTTGCGAGGATTTGGACTTTGAAGAAATTTCAATATTTTCAAAAATAATTTCTTTAGAAACATGAAATATACATCAGAGGCATTCTTTTAGAAGGGGAAACTCATGCTACGCACAATTTTGGCAAATATCCCCGTATTTCGATGGCGCGTTGCACCAGACCTACTAGACGACAATTCCGGCCCTCGGGCATGGTTCCGAGACGAACTCCCGGCTGGACTTGGAAATTTTTCGCTCGGATTTGGATTTTGAAAAATTTTGATCGAAGTGAAAAAAAATGTTTTTTGAAAAATGTGAAACATGCATCAGTGGCATTCGTTTGATAAGGAAACACATCCTAAGGTTCGCTTTTGCTAATTTGTCCCTCTTTAAGTAGCAGTTTGCTCCGAAAATGATTGTTCGCCCATGTACTACGCCGCTGGACTTAGAAATTTTCACTCCGAGTTGGACTTTAACTTCTCTCGGGCCGAAAAACTTTTTTTTGATAAATGTGAAAATGCATTGTTGGTGATCCTTTGTTAAAGAAAACACATCCTAAGCCTCGTTTTTGCTCATTTGTCCCTCTTTCATTAACCTTTTGCGAGGATTTGGACTTTGAAGAAATTTCAATATTTTCAAAAATAATTTCTTTAGAAACATGAAATATACATCAGAGGCATTCTTTTAGAAGGGGAAACTCATGCTACGCACAATTTTGGCAAATATCCCCGTATTTCGATGGCGCGTTGCACCAGACCTACTAGACGACAATTCCGGCCCTCGGGCATGGTTCCGAGACGAACTCCCGGCTGGACTTGGAAATTTTTCGCTCGGAGTTGGACTGAAGAAATTTGTTCGGTCCGAAAAAAAAACATTTTTTGATAAATGTGAAACACGCCGCATTGGTGTTCGTTTGATAAAGAAAACACATCCTAAGCCTCGTATTTCCTAATTTGTCCCTCTTTCATTAACCTTTTGCGAGAATTTGGACTTAGAAAAAGTTTCGATATTTTGCAAAAATAATTTTTTGAAAACATGAAATATACATCAGAGGCATTCTTTTAGAAGGGGAAACTCATGCTACGCACAATTTTGGCAAATATCCCCGTATTTCGATGGCGCGTTGCACCAGACCTACAAGACGATTATTCCGGCCCTCGGGCATGGTTCCGAGACGAACTCCCGGCTGGACTTGGAAATTTTTCGCTATGATTTGGATTTTGAAAAATTTTGATCGAAGTGAAAAAAAAAATGTTTCTTGAAAAATGTGAAACATGCATCAGTGGCATTCGTTTGATAAGGAAACACACCCTAAGGTTCGCTTTTGCTAATTTGTCCCTCTTTAAGTAGCAGTTTGCTCCGAAAATGATCGTTCGCCCATGTATTACGCGGCTGCACTTGGAAAATTTTCACTCCGAGTTGAACTTTAACTTCTCTCGGGCCGAAAAACTTTTTTTTGATAAATGTGAAAATGCATTGTTGGTGATCCTTTGTTAAAGAAAACACATCCTAAGCCTCGTTTTTTCTCATTTGTCCCTCTTTCATTAACCTTTTGCGAGGATTTGGACTTTGAAAAAATTTCAATATTTTCAAAAATAATTTCTTTAGAAACATGAAATAGACATCAGAGGCATTCTTTTAGAAGGGGAAACTCATGCTACGCACAATTTTGGCAAATATCCCCGTATTTCGATGGCGCGTTGCACCAGACCTACAAGACGACAATTCCGGCCCTCGGGCGGCGAGGCTTAAACTGCCGGCATTGTTCCGAGACGAACTCCCGGGGCTTAGGAATTTTTCGCTCGTAGTTCGACTTTGAAAAATTTTGATCGAAGTGAAAAAAATGTTTTTTGAAAAATGTGAAACATGCATCAGTGGCATTAGTTTCATAAGGCAAACACATTCTAAGGTTCGCTTTTGCTATTTTGTCCCTCTTTAAGTAGCAGTTTGCTCCGAAAGTGGTCGTTAGCCCATGTACTACGCGGCTGGACTTAGATAATTTTCGCTTGGAGTTGGACTTTGACTTTTCTCGGACCGAAAAAAGTTTTTTCATAAATGTGAAACATGCATCATTGGTGTTCGTTTGATAAAGAAAACACATCCTAAACCTCGTTTTTGCTAATTTGACCCTCTTTCAATAACCCTTTGCGCCGATTTGGACTTAGAAAAAGTTTCGATATTTTGCAAAAAGAATTTTTTTAAAAACATTAAATACACATCAGAAGCATTCTTTTAGAAAGGGAAACTCATCCCAAGCACAATTTTGGCAAATTTACCCGTATTTCGATGGCGCGTTGCACCAGGCCTACAAGACGACAATTCCGGCCCTCGGGCGGCCAGGCCTCAACTGCCAGCATGGTTCCGAGACGAACTCCCGAGGGATTTAGAAATTTTTCGCTTGGAGTTGGACTTTACCTTCTCTCGGGCCGAAAGACGTTTTTTTGATAAATGTGAAACATGCATCGTTGGTGATCGTTTGATAAAGAAAACATATCCTAAGCCTCGTTTTTGCTAATTTGTTCCTCTTTCATTAACTTTTTGCGCCTATTTGGCCTTAGAAAAGGTTTCGATATTTTGCAAAAATAATTTTTTTAAAACATGAAATATACATCAGAGGCATTCTTTTAGAAAGGGAAACTCATCTCAAGCACAATTTTGGCAAATTGCCTCTTATTTCGAAGGCACGTTGCACCAGAACTACAAGACGACAATTCCGGCCCGCGGGCGGCGACGCCTCGACTGCCGGCATGGTTCCGAGTCGAACTCTCAGGGAACTTAGAAATTTTTCGCTCGGAGTTGGACTTTAACTTTTCTCGGACCGAAAAAAGTTTTTTTGATAAATGTGAAACATGCATCCTTGGTGATTGTTTGATAAAGAAAACACATCCTAAGCCTCGTTTTTGCTGATTTGTCCCTCTTACATTAACCTTTTGCGAGGATTTGTACTTAGAAAAAGTTTCGATAATTTGCAAAAATATTTTTTTTAAAAATATGAAATATACATCAGAGGCATTCTTTTAGAAGGGGAAACTCATCCCAAGCACAATTTTGGCAAATATCCCCGTATTTCGATGGCGCGTTGCACCAGACCTACAAGACGACAATTCCGGCGCTCGGGCATGGTTCCGAGACGAACTCCCGGCTGGAATTGGACATTTATCGCTCGGAGTTGGACTTTGTAAGGTTTTGATCGAAGTGAAAAAAAATGTTTTTTGAAACATGTGAAACATTCATCAGTGGCATTCGTTTGATAAGGAAAACACATCGTAAGTTTCGCTTTTGCTAATTTGTCCCTCTTTAAGTAGCAGTTTGCTCCGAAAGTGGTCGTTCGCCCATGTACTACGCGGCTGGACTTAGAAAACTTTCGCTTGGAGTTGGACTTTACCTTCTCTCGGGCAGAAAGACGTTTTTTTGATAAATGTGAAACATGCTTCGTTGATGATCGTTTGATAAAAAAGACATATCCTAAGCCTCGTTTCTGCTAATTTGTCCCTCCTTCATTAACCTTTTGCGAGGATTTGGACTTAGAAGGGTTTCGATATTCAGCAAAAATAATTTTTTTAAAAACATGAAATATACATCAGAGGCATTCTTTTAGAAAGGGAAACTCATCTCAAGCACAAGTTTGGCAAATTGACCCTTATTTCGATGGCGCGTTGCACCAGACCTACAAGACAACTCCGGCTTTCGGGCGGCCAGGCCTCTACTGCCGCCATGGTTCCGAGACGAACTCCCAGGGGACTTAGAAATGTTTCGCTCGCAGGTGGACTTTGAAAAAATTTGTTCGGACCGAAAAAAAACATTTTTTGATAAATGTGAAACACGCATCATTGGTGTTCGTTTGATAAAGAAAACCTATCCTAAGCCTCGTATTTGCTAATTGGTACCTCTTTCATTAACCTTTTGCCGGGATTTGGACTTAGAAAAAGTTTCGATATTTTGCAAAAATAAGTTTTTTAAAAACATGAAATATACATCAGAGGCATTCTTTTAGAAAGGGAAACTCATCTCAGGCACAATTTTGGCAAATTGCCCCTTATTTCGATGGCGCGTTGCACCAGACCTACAAGACGACAATTCCGGCCCTCGGGCATGGTACCGAGACGAACTCCCGACTGGACTTGGAAATTTTTCGCTCGGAGTTGGACTTTGAAAAAATTTGTTCGGACCGAAAAAAACATTTCTTGATAAATGTGAAACACGCATCATTGGTGTTCGTTTGATAAAGAAAACACATCCATAACCTCGTTTTTGCTAATTTGACCCTCTTTCATTAACATTTTGCGCCGATTGAGACTTAGAAAGGTTTCGATTTCCGCAAAAATATTTTTTTTTAAAAACATGAAATATACATCACAGGCATTCTTTTAGATAGGGAAACTCATCTCAAGCACAATTTTGGCAAATTGACCCTTATTTCGATGGCGCGTTGCACCAGACCTACAAGACGACAATTACGGCTTTCGGGTGGCCAGGCCTCTACTGCCGGCGTGGTTCCGAGACCAACTCCCAGGGGACTTAGAAATGTTTCGCTCGGAGTTGGACTTTGAAAAATTTTGATAGAAGGGAAAAGATGTTTTCTGAAAAATGTGAAACATGCATCAGTGGCATTCGTTTGATAGGCAAACACATCCTAAGTTTCGCCTTTGCTAATTTGTCCCTCTTTAACTTGCAGTTTGCTCCGAAAGTGGTCGTTCGCCCATGTACTACGCGGCTGGACTTAGAAAATTTTCGCTCGGAGTTGGACTTTAACTTCTCTCTGGCCCAAAAACGTTCTTTTGATAAATGTGAAACATGCATCGTTGGTGATCGTTTGTTAAAGAAAACACATCCTAAGCCTCGTGTTTGCTAATTTGTCCATTTTTCATTAACCTTTTGCGCCGATTTGGACTTAGAAAAAGTTTCGATATTTTGCAAAAATAATTTTTTTAAAAACATGAAATATACATCAGAGGCATTCTTTTAGAAGGGGAAACTCATCCCAAGCACAATTTTGGAAAATATCCCCGTATTTCGATGGCGCGTTGCACCAGACCTACAAGACGACAATTCCGGCCCTCGGGCGGCGAGGCTTAAACTGCCGGCATTGTTCCGAGACGAACTCCCGGGGCTTAGGAATTTTTCGCTCGTAGTTCGACTTTGAAAAATTTTGATCGAAGTGAAAAAAATGTTTTTTGAAAAATGTGAAACATGCATCAGTGGCATTAGTTTCATAAGGCAAACACATACTAAGGTTCGCTTTTGCTATTTTGTCCCTCTTTAAGTAGCAGTTTGCTCCGAAAGTGGTCGTTAGCCCATGTACTACGCGGCTGGACTTAGAAAATTTTCGCTCGGAGTTGGACTTTATCTTTTCTCGGACCGAAAAAAGTTTTTTTGATAAATGTGAAACATGCCTCGTTGGTGATCCTTTGATAAAGAAAACACATCCTAAGCCTCGTTTTTGCTAATTTGTCCCTCTTTCATTAACATTTTGCGCCGATTTGGACTTAGAAAGGTTTCGATTTCAGCAAAAATAATTTTTTTAAAAACATGAAATATACATCAGAGGCATTCTTTTAAAAAGGCAAACTCATCCATAGCACAATTTTGGCAAATTGCCCTTATTTCGATGGCGCGTTGCACCAGACCTACAGGACGACAATTCCGGCCCTCGGGCATGGTTCCGAGACGAACTCCCAGTTGGACTTGAAAATTTTTCGCTCGGAGTTGGACTTTGAAAGAATTTGTTCAGACCGAAAAAAACATTTTTTGATAAATGTGAAACACGCATCATTGGTGTTCGTTTGATAAAGAAAATACATCCTAAGCCTCGTATTTGCAAATTTTTCCCTCTTTCATTAAGCTTTTGCGAGGATTTAGACTTAGAAACAGTTTCGATATTTTGCAAAAATAATTTTTTAAAAACATGAAATATACATCAGAGGCTTTCCTTTAGAAGGGGAAACTCATGCCAAGAACAATTTTGGCAAATATCCCCGTATTTCGACGACGCGTTGCACCAGACCTACAAGATGACAATTCTGGCCCTCGGGCGGCGAGGCCTCAACTGCCGGCTAGGTTCCGAGACGAACTCCCAGGGAACTTAGAAATTTTTCGCTCGGGGCTGGACTTTAACTTCTCTCTGGCCCAAAACCGTTTTTTTTTTGATAAATGTGAAACATGCATCGTTGGTGATCGTTTGTTAAAGAAAACACATCCTAAGCCTCGTTTTTGCGAATTTGTCCCTTTTTCATTAACCTTTTGCGCCAATTTGGACTTAGAAAGGTTTCGATTTCAGCAAAAATAATTTTTTTAAAAACATGAAATATACATCAGAGGCATTCTTTTAGAAGGGGAAACTCATCCCAAGCACAATTTTGGAAAATATCCCCGTATTTCGATGGCGCGTTGCACCAGACCTACAAGACGACAATTCCGGCCCTCGGGCGGCGAGGCTTAAACTGCCGGCATTGTTCCGAGACGAACTCCCGGGGCTTAGGAATTTTTCGCTCGTAGTTCGACTTTGAAAAATTTTGATCGAAGTGAAAAAAATGTTTTTTGAAAAATGTGAAACATGCATCAGTGGCATTAGTTTCATAAGGCAAACACATACTAAGGTTCGCTTTTGCTATTTTGTCCCTCTTTAAGTAGCAGTTTGCTCCGAAAGTGGTCGTTAGCCCATGTACTACGCGGCTGGACTTAGAAAATTTTCGCTCGGAGTTGGACTTTATCTTTTCTCGGACCGAAAAAAGTTTTTTTGATAAATGTGAAACATGCCTCGTTGGTGATCCTTTGATAAAGAAAACACATCCTAAGCCTCGTTTTTGCTAATTTGTCCCTCTTTCATTAACATTTTGCGCCGATTTGGACTTAGAAAGGTTTCGATTTCAGCAAAAATAATTTTTTTAAAAACATGAAATATACATCAGAGGCATTCTTTTAAAAAGGCAAACTCATCCATAGCACAATTTTGGCAAATTGCCCTTATTTCGATGGCGCGTTGCACCAGACCTACAGGACGACAATTCCGGCCCTCGGGCATGGTTCCGAGACGAACTCCCAGTTGGACTTGAAAATTTTTCGCTCGGAGTTGGACTTTGAAAGAATTTGTTCAGACCGAAAAAAACATTTTTTGATAAATGTGAAACACGCATCATTGGTGTTCGTTTGATAAAGAAAATACATCCTAAGCCTCGTATTTGCAAATTTTTCCCTCTTTCATTAAGCTTTTGCGAGGATTTAGACTTAGAAACAGTTTCGATATTTTGCAAAAATAATTTTTTAAAAACATGAAATATACATCAGAGGCTTTCCTTTAGAAGGGGAAACTCATGCCAAGAACAATTTTGGCAAATATCCCCGTATTTCGACGACGCGTTGCACCAGACCTACAAGATGACAATTCTGGCCCTCGGGCGGCGAGGCCTCAACTGCCGGCTAGGTTCCGAGACGAACTCCCAGGGAACTTAGAAATTTTTCGCTCGGGGCTGGACTTTAACTTCTCTCTGGCCCAAAACCGTTTTTTTTGATAAATGTGAAACATGCATCGTTGGTGATCGTTTGTTAAAGAAAACACATCCTAAGCCTCGTTTTTGCGAATTTGTCCCTTTTTCATTAACCTTTTGCGCCAATTTGGACTTAGAAAGGTTTCGATTTCAGCAAAAATAATTTTTTTAAAAACATGAAATATACATCAGAGGCATTCTTTTAGAAAGGGAAACTCATCTCAAGCTCAATTTTGGCAAATTGACCCTTATTTCGATGGCGCGTTGCACCAGACCTACAAGACGACAATTCCGGCTTTCGGGCGGCGAGGCCTCTACTGCCGGCATTGTTCCGAGACGAACTCCCAGGGGACTTAGAAATGTTTCGCTCGGAGGTGGATTTTGAAAAAATTTGTTCGGACCGAAAAAAACATTTTTTGATAAATGTGAAACACGCATCATTGGTGTTCGTTTGATAAAGAAAACCTATCCTAAGCCTCGTATTTGCTAATTTGTACCTCTTTCATTAACCTTTTGCCGGGATTTGGACTTAGAAAAAGTTTCGATATTTGCAAAAATAATTTTTTTAAAAACATGAAATATACACCAGAGGCATTCTTTTAGAAGGGGAAACTCATACCAAGCACAATTTTGGAAAATATCCCCGTATTTCGATGGCGCGTTGCACCAGACCTACAAGACTACAAACCCGGCCCTCGGGCATGGTTCCGAGACGAACTCCCGGTTGGACTTGGAAATATTTCGCTCGGAGTTGGACTTTGAAAAAGTTTGTTCGGACCGAAAAAAACATTTTTTGATAAATGTGAAACACGCATCATTGGTGTTCGTTTCATAAAGAAAATACATCCTAAACCTCGTATTTGCAAATTTGTCCCTTTTTCATTAACCTTTTGCGCCGATTTGGACTTAGAAAAAGTTTCGATATTTTCAAAAATTATTTTTTTAAAAACATGAAATGTACATCAGAGGCATTCTTTTAGAAGGGGAAACTCATCCCAAGCACAATTTGGCAAATATCCCCGTATTTCGATGGCGCGTTGCACCAGACCTACAAGACGACAATTCCGGCTTTCGGGCGGCCAGGCCTCTACTGCCGGCATGGTTCCGAAACGAACTCCCAGGGGACTTAGAAATGTTTCGCTCGCAGGTGGATTTTGAAAAAATTTGTTCGGACCGAAAAAAAACATTTTTTGATAAATGTGAAACACGCATCATTGGTGTTCGTTTGATAAAGAAAACCTATCCTAAGCCTCGTATTTGCTAATTTGTACCTCTTTCATTAACCTTTTGCCGGGATTTGGACTTAGAAAAAGTTTCGATATTTTGCAAAAATAATTTTTTTAAAAACATGAAATATACATCAGAGGCATTCTTTTAGAAGGGGAAACTCATCCCAAGCACAAGTTTGGAAATATCCCCGTATTTCGATGGCGCGTTGCACCAGACCTACAAGACGACAATTCCGGCCCTCGGGCGGCGAGGCTTAAACTGCCGGCATTGTTCCAAGACGAACTCCCTGGGCTTAGGAATTTTTCGCTCGTAGTTGGACTTTGAAAAATTTTGATCGAAGTGAAAAAAATGTTTTTTGAAAAAGGTGAAACATGCATCAGTTGCATTAGTTTGATAAGGCAAACACATCCTAGGGTTCGCTTTTGCTAATTTATCCCTCTTTATGTAGCAGTTTGCTCCGAAAGCGGTCGTTCGGCCATGTACTACGCGGCTGGACTTAGAAAATTTTCTCTCGGAGTTGGCCTTTAACATTTCTCGGACCGAAAAAGGTTTTTTTGATAAATGTGAAATAAGCATCCTTGGTGATCGTTTGATAAATAAAACACATCCTAAGCCTCTTTTTTGCTCATTTGTGCCTCTTTCATTGACCTCTTGCGAGGATTTGGACTTAGAAAAAGTTTCGATATTTTCAAAAATTATTTTTTTAAAAACATGAAATGTACATCAGAGGCATTCTTTTAGAAGGGGAAACTCATCCCAAGCACAATTTGGCAAATATCCCCGTATTTCGATGGCGCGTTGCACCAGACCTACAAGACGACAATTCCGGCTTTCGGGCGGCCAGGCCTCTACTGCCGGCATGGATCCGAAACGCACTCCCAGGGGACTTAGAAATGTTTCGCTCGCAGGTGGATTTTGAAAAAATTTGTTCGGACCGAAAAAAAACATTTTTTGATAAATGTGAAACACGCATCATTGGTGTTCGTTTGATAGAGAAAATACATCCTAAGCCTCGTATTTGCAAATTTTTCCCTCTTTCATTAAGCTTTTGCGAGGATTTAGACTTAGAAACAGTTTCGATATTTTGCAAAAATAATTTTTTAAAAAACATGAAATATACATCAGAGGCATTCTTTTAGAAGGGGAAACTCATCCCAAGCACAATTTTGGAAAATATCCCCGTATTTCGATGGCGCGTTGCACCAGACCTACAAGACGACAATTCCGGCCCTCGGGCGGCGAGGCTTAAACTGCCGGCATTGTTCCGAGACGAACTCCCGGGGCTTAGGAATTTTTCGCTCGTAGTTGGACTTTGAAAAATTTTGATCGAAGTGAAAAAAATGTTTTTTGAAAAAGGTGAAACATGCATCAGTTGCATTAGTTTGATAAGGCAAACACATCCTAGGGTTCGCTTTTGCTAATTTATCCCTCTTTATGTAGCAGTTTGCTCCGAAAGCGGTCGTTCGGCCATGTACTACGCGGCTGGACTTAGAAAATTTTCTCTCGGAGTTGGCCTTTAACATTTCTCGGACCGAAAAAGGTTTTTTTGATAAATGTGAAATAAGCATCCTTGGTGATCGTTTGATAAATAAAACACATCCTAAGCCTCTTTTTTGCTCATTTGTGCCTCTTTCATTGACCTCTTGCGAGGATTTGGACTTAGAAAAAGTTTCGATATTTTCAAAAATTATTTTTTTAAAAACATGAAATGTACATCAGAGGCATTCTTTTAGAAGGGGAAACTCATCCCAAGCACAATTTGGCAAATATCCCCGTATTTCGATGGCGCGTTGCACCAGACCTACAAGACGACAATTCCGGCTTTCGGGCGGCCAGGCCTCTACTGCCGGCATGGATCCGAAACGCACTCCCAGGGGACTTAGAAATGTTTCGCTCGCAGGTGGATTTTGAAAAAATTTGTTCGGACCGAAAAAAAACATTTTTTGATAAATGTGAAACACGCATCATTGGTGTTCGTTTGATAGAGAAAATACATCCTAAGCCTCGTATTTGCAAATTTTTCCCTCTTTCATTAAGCTTTTGCGAGGATTTAGACTTAGAAACAGTTTCGATATTTTGCAAAAATAATTTTTTTAAAAACATGAAATATACATCAGAGGCATTCTTTTAGAAGGGGAAACTCATCCCAAGCACAATTTTGGAAAATATCCCCGTATTTCGATGGCGCGTTGCACCAGACCTACAAGACGACAATTCCGGCCCTCGGGCGGCGAGGCTTAAACTGCCGGCATTGTTCCGAGACGAACTCCCGGGGCTTAGGAATTTTTCGCTCGTAGTTCGACTTTGAAAAATTTTGATCGAAGTGAAAAAAATGTTTTCTGAAAAATGTGAAACATGCATCAGTGGCATTAGTTTCATAAGGCAAACACATCCTAAGGTTCGCTTTTGCTATTTTGTCCCTCTTTAAGTAGCAGTTTGCTCCGAAAGTGGTTGTTAGCCCATGTACTACGCGGCTGGACTTTGAAAATTTTCGCTCGGAGTTGGACTTTATCTTTTCTCGGACCGAAAAAAGTTTTTTTGATAAATGTGAAACATGCATCGTTGGTGATCCTTTGATAAAGAAAACACATCCTAAGCCTCGATTTTGCTAATTTGTCCCTCTTTCATTAAGATTTTGCGCCGATTTGGACTTAGAAAGGTTTCGATTTCAGCAAAAATAATTTTTTTAAAAACATGAAATATACATCAGAGGCATTCTTTTAGAAAGGGAAACTCATCTCAAGCACAATTTTGGCAAATTGACCCTTATTTCGATGGCGCGTTGCACCAGACCTACAAGACGACAATTCCGGCTTTCGGGCGGCCAGGCCTCTACTGCCGGCATTGTTCCGAGACGAATTCCCAGGGGACTTAGAAATGTTTCGCTCGCAGGTGGACTTTGAAAATATTGTTCGGACCGAAAAAAAACATTTTTTGATAAATGTGAAACACGCATCATTGGTGTTCGTTTAATAAAGAAAACCTATCCTAAGCCTCGTATTTGCTAATTTGTATCTCTTTCATTAACCTTTTGCCGGGATTTGGACTTAGAAAAAGTTTCGATATTTTGCAAAAATAATTTTTTAAAAAACATGAAATATACATCAGAGGCATTCTTTTAGAAAGGGAAACTTATCGCAGGCACAATTTTGGCAAATTGCCCCTTATTTCGATGGCGCGTTGCACCAGACCTACAAGACGACAATTACGGCCCTCGGGCATGGTTCCGAGACGAACTCCCGGCTGGACTGGGAAATTTTTCGCCCGGAGTTGGACTTTGAAAGAATTTGTATAGACCGAAAAAAACATTTTTTGATAAATGTGAAACACGCATCATTGGTGTTCGTTTGATAAAGAAAATACATCCTAAGCCTCGTATTTGCAAATTTTTCCCTCTTTCATTAAGCTTTTGCGAGGATTTAGACTTAGAAACAGTTTCGATATTTTGCAAAAATAATTTTTTAAAAACATGAAATATACATCAGAGGCTTTCCTTTAGAAGGGGAAACTCATCCCAAGCACAATTTTGGCAAATATCCCCGTATTTCGACGACGCGTTGCACCAGACCTACAAGATGACAATTCTGGCCCTCGGGCGGCGAGGCCTCAACTGCTGGCTAGGTTCCGAGACGAACTCCCAGGGAACTTAGAAATTTTTCGCTCGGGGCTGGACTTTAACTTCTCTCTGGCCCAAAACCGTTTTTTTGATAAATGTGAAACATGCATCGTTGGTGTTCGTTTGATAAAGAAAATACATCCTAAGCCTCGTATTTGCAAATTTGTCCCTTTTTCATTAACCTTTTGCGCCGATTTGGACTTAGAAAAAGTTTCGATATTTTGCAAAAATAATTTTTTTAAAAACATGAAATATACATCAGAGGCATTCTTTTAGAAGGGGAAACTCATCCCAAGCACAATTTTGGAAAATATCCCCGTATTTGGATGGCGCGTTGCACCAGACCTACAAGACGACAATTCCGGCCCTCGGGCGGCGAGGCTTAAACTGCCGGCATTGTTCCAAGACGAACTCCCGGGGCTTAGGAATTTTTCGCTCGTAGTTGGACTTTGAAAAATTTTGATCGAAGTGAAAAAAATGTTTTTTGAAAAAGGTGAAACATGCATCAGTTGCATTAGTTTGATAAGGCAAACACATCCTAGGGTTCGCTTTTGCTAATTTATCCCTCTTTATGTAGCAGTTTGCTCCGAAAGCGGTCGTTCGGCCATGTACTACGCGGCTGGACTTAAAAAATTTTCTCTCGGAGTTGGCCTTTAACATTTCTCGGACCGAAAAAGGTTTTTTTGATAAATGTGAAACAAGCATCCTTGGTGATCGTTTGATAAATAAAACACATCCTAAGCCTCTTTTTTGCTCATTTGTGCCTCTTTCATTGACCTCTTGCGAGGATTTGGACTTAGAAAAAGTTTCGATATTTTCAAAAATTATTTTTTTAAAAACATGAAATGTACATCAGAGGCATTCTTTTAGAAGGGGAAACTCATCCCAAGCACAATTTGGCAAATATCCCCGTATTTCGATGGCGCGTTGCACCAGACCTACAAGACGACAATTCCGGCTTTCGGGCGGCCAGGCCTCTACTGCCGGCATGGTTCCGAAACGAACTCCCAGGGGACTTAGAAATGTTTCGCTCGCAGGTGGATTTTGAAAAAATTTGTTCGGACCGAAAAATAACATTTTTTGATAAATGTGAAACACGCATCATTGGTGTTCGTTTGATAAAGAAAACCTATCCTAAGCCTCGTATTTGCTAATTTGTACCTCTTTCATTAACCTTTTGCCGGGATTTGGACTTAGAAAAAGTTTCGATATTTTGCAAAAATAATTTTTTTAAAAACATGAAATATACATCAGAGGCATTCTTTTAGAAGGGGAAACTCATCCCAAGCACAATTTTGGAAAATATCCCCGTATTTCGATGGCGCGTTGCACCAGACCTACAAGACGACAATTCCGGCCCTCGGGCGGCGAGGCTTAAACTGCCGGCATTGTTCCGAGACGAACTCCCGGGGCTTAGGAATTTTTCGCTCGTAGTTCGACTTTGAAAAATTTTGATCGAAGTGAAAAAAATGTTCTTTGAAAAATGTGAAACATGCATCAGTGGCATTAGTTTCATAAGGCAAACACATACTAAGGTTCGCTTTTGCTATTTTGTCCCTCTTTAAGTAGCAGTTTGCTCCGAAAGTGGTTGTTAGCCCATGTACTAAGCGGCTGGACTTAGAAAATTTTCGCTCGGAGTTGGACTTTATCTTTTCTCGGACCGAAAAAAGTTTTTTTGATAAATGTGAAACATGCATCGTTGGTGATCCTTTGATAAAGAAAACACATCCTAAGCCTCGATTTTGCTAATTTGTCCCTCTTTCATTAACATTTTGCGCCGATTTGGACTTGGAAAGGTTTCGATTTCAGCAAAAATAATTTTTTTAAAAACATGAAATATACATCAGAGGCATTCTTTTAAAAAGGGAAACTCATCTCAAGCACAATTTTGGCAAATTGACCCTTATTTCGATGGGGCGTTGCACCAGACCTACAAGACGACAATTCCGGCTTTCGGGCGGCCAGGCCTCTACTGCCGGCATTGTTCCGAGACGAACTCCCAGGGGACTTAGAAATGTTTCGCTCGCAGGTGGACTTTGAAAAAATTTGTTCGGAACGAAAAAAAACATTTTTTGATAAATGTGAAACACGCATCATTGGTGTTCGTTTGATAAAGAAAACCTATCCTAAGCCTCGTATTTGCTAATTTGTATCTCTTTCATTAACCTTTTGCCGGGATTTGGACTTAGAAAAAGTTTCGATATTTTGCAAAAATAATTTTTTTAAAAACATGAAATATACATCAGAGGCATTCTTTTAGAAGGGGAAACTCATCCCAAGCACAAGTTTGGAAAATATCCCCGTATTTCGATGGCGCGTTGTACCAGACCTACAAGACGACAATTCCGGCCCTCGGGCGGCGAGGCTTAAACTGCCGGCATTGTTCCAAGACGAACTCCCGGGGCTTAGGAATTTTTCGCTCGTAGTTGGACTTTGAAAAATTTTGATCGAAGTGAAAAAAATGTTTTTTGAAAAAGGTGAAACATGCATCAGTTGCATTAGTTTGATAAGGCAAACACATCCTAGGGTTCGCTTTTGCTAATTTATCCCTCTTTATGTAGCAGTTTGCTCCGAAAGCGGTCGTTCGGCCATGTACTACGCGGCTGGACTTAGAAAATTTTCTCTCGGAGTTGGCCTTTAACATTTCTCGGACCGAAAAAGGTTTTTTTGATAAATGTGAAATAAGCATCCTTGGTGATCGTTTGATAAATAAAACACATCCTAAGCCTCTTTTTTGCTCATTTGTGCCTCTTTCATTGACCTCTTGCGAGGATTTGGACTTAGAAAAAGTTTCGATATTTTCAAAAATTATTTTTTTTAAAACATGAAATGTACATCAGAGGCATTCTTTTAGAAGGGGAAACTCATCCCAAGCACAATTTGGCAAATATCCCCGTATTTCGATGGCGCGTTGCACCAGACCTACAAGACGACAATTCCGGCTTTCGGGCGGCCAGGCCTCTACTGCCGGCATGGTTCCGAAACGAACTCCCAGGGGACTTAGAAATGTTTCGCTCGCAGGTGGATTTTGAAAAAATTTGTTCGGACCGAAAAAAAACATTTTTTGATAAATGTGAAACACGCATCATTGGTGTTCGTTTGATAAAGAAAATACATCCTAAGCCTCGAATTTGCAAATTTTTCCCTCTTTCATTAAGCTTTTGCGAGGATTTAGACTTAGAAACAGTTTCGATATTTTGCAAAAATAATTTTTTTAAAAACATGAAATATACATCAGAGGCATTCTTTTAGAAAGGGAAACTCATCTCAAGCACAATTTTGGCAAATTGACCCTTATTTCGATGGCGCGTTGCACCAGACCTACAAGACGACAATTCCGGCTTTCGGGCGGCCAGGCCTCTACTGCCGCTATTGTTCCGAGACGAATTCCCAGGGGACTTAGAAATGTTTCGCTCGCAGGTGCACTTTGAAAATATTGTTCGGACCGAAAAAAAAACATTTTTTGATAAATGTGAAACACGCATCATTGGTGTTCGTTTAATAAAGAAAACCTATCCTAAGCCTCGTATGTGCTAATTTGTATCTCTTTCATTAACCTTTTGCCGGGATTTGGACTTAGAAAAAGTTTCGATATTTTGCAAAAATAATTTTTTAAAAAACATGAAATATACATCAGAGGCATTCTTTTAGAAAGGGAAACTTATCTCAGGCACAATTTTGGCAAATTGCCCCTTATTTCGATGGCGCGTTGCACCAGACCTACAAGACGACAATTACGGCCCTCGGGCATGGTTCCGAGACGAACTCCCGGCTGGACTGGGAAATTTTTCGCCCGGAGTTGGACTTTGAAAGAATTTGTATAGACCGAAAAAAACATTTTTTGATAAATGTGAAACACGCATCATTGGTGTTCGTTTGATAAAGAAAATACATCCTAAGCCTCGTATTTGCAAATTTTTCCCTCTTTCATTAAGCTTTTGCGAGGATTTAGACTTAGAAACAGTTTCGATATTTTGCAAAAATAATTTTTTAAAAACATGAAATATACATCAGAGGCTTTCCTTTAGAAGGGGAAACTCATCCCAAGCACAATTTTGGCAAATATCCCCGTATTTCGACGACACGTTGCACCAGACCTACAAGACGACAATTCTGGCCCTCGGGCGGCGAGGCCTCAACTGCTGGCTAGGTTCCGAGACGAACTCCCAGGGAACTTAGAAATTTTTCGCTCGGGGCTGGACTTTAACTTCTCTCTGGCCCAAAACCGTTTTTTTGATAAATGTGAAACATGCATCGTTGGTGATCGTTTGTTAAAGAAAACACATCCTAAGCCTCGTTTTTGCTAATTTGTCCCTTTTTCATTAACCTTTTGTGCCGATTTGGACTTAGAAAAAGTTTCGATATTTTCCAAAAATAATTTTTTTAAAAACATGAAATATACATCAGAGGCATTCTTTTAGAAGGGGAAACTCATCCCAAGCACAATTTTGGAAAATATCCCCGTATTTCGATGGCGCGTTGCACCAGACCTACAAGACGACAATTCCGGCCCTCGGGCGGCGAGGCTTAAACTGCCGGCATTGTTCCAAGTCGAACTCCCGGGGCTTAGGAATTTTTCGCTCGTAGTTGGACTTTGAAAAATTTTGATCGAAGTGAAAAAAATGTTTTTTGAAAAAGGTGAAACATGCATCAGTTGCATTAGTTTGATAAGGCAAACACATCCTAGGGTTCGCTTTTGCTAATTTATCCCTCTTTATGTAGCAGTTTCTCCGAAAGCGGTCGTTCGGCCATGTACTACGCGGCTGGACTTAGAAAAATTCTCTCGGAGTTGGCCTTTAACATTCCTCGGACCGAAAAAGGTTTTTTTGATAAATGTGAAACAAGCATCCTTGGTGAACGTTTGATAAATAAAACACATCCTAAGCCTCTTTTTTGCTCATTTGTGCCTCTTTCATTGACCTCTTGCGAGGATTTGGACTTTGAAAAAGTTTCGATATTTTGCAAAAATATTTTTTTTAAAAACATGAAATATACATCAGAGGCATTCTTTTAGAAAGGGAAACTCATCTCAGGCACAATTTTGGCAAATTGCCCCTTATTTCGATGGCGCGTTGCACCAGACCTACAAGACTACAATTCCGGCCCTCGGGCATGGTTCCGAGACGAACTCCCGGTTGGACTTGGAAATATTTCGCTCGGAGTTGGACTTTGAAAAAATTTGTTCGGACCGAAAAAAACATTTTTTGATAAATGTAAAACACGCATCATTGGTGTTCGTTTGATAAAGAAAATACATCCTAAGCCTCGTATTTGCAAATTTGTCCCTTTTTCATTAACCTTTTGCGCCGATTTGGACTTAGAAAAAGTTTCGATATTTTGCAAAAATAATTTTTTTAAAAACATGAAATATACATCAGAGGCATTCTTTTAGAAGGGGAAACTCATCCCAAGCACAATTTTGGAAAATATCCCCGTATTTGGATGGCGCGTTGCACCAGACCTACAAGACGACAATTCCGGCCCTCGGGCGGCGAGGCTTAAACTGCCGGCATTGTTCCAAGACGAACTCCCGGGGCTTAGGAATTTTTCGCTCGTAGTTGGACTTTGAAAAATTTTGATCGAAGTGAAAAAAATGTTTTTTGAAAAAGGTGAAACATGCATCAGTTGCATTAGTTTGATAAGGCAAACACATCCTAGGGTTCGCTTTTGCTAATTTATCCCTCTTTATGTAGCAGTTTGCTCCGAAAGCGGTCGTTCGGCCATGTACTACGCGGCTGGACTTAGAAAATTTTCTCTCGGAGTTGGCCTTTAACATTTCTCGGACCGAAAAAGGTTTTTTTGATAAATGTGAAATAAGCATCCTTGGTGATCGTTTGATAAATAAAACACATCCTAAGCCTCTTTTTTGCTCATTTGTGCCTCTTTCATTGACCTCTTGCGAGGATTTGGACTTAGAAAAAGTTTCGATATTTTCAAAAATTATTTTTTTTAAAACATGAAATGTACATCAGAGGCATTCTTTTAGAAGGGGAAACTCATCCCAAGCACAATTTGGCAAATATCCCCGTATTTCGATGGCGCGTTGCACCAGACCTACAAGACGACAATTCCGGCTTTCGGGCGGCCAGGCCTCTACTGCCGGCATGGTTCCGAAACGAACTCCCAGGGGACTTAGAAATGTTTCGCTCGCAGGTGGATTTTGAAAAAATTTGTTCGGACCGAAAAAAAACATTTTTTGATAAATGTGAAACACGCATCATTGGTGTTCGTTTGATAAAGAAAATACATCCTAAGCCTCGAATTTGCAAATTTTTCCCTCTTTCATTAAGCTTTTGCGAGGATTTAGACTTAGAAACAGTTTCGATATTTTGCAAAAATAATTTTTTTAAAAACATGAAATATACATCAGAGGCATTCTTTTAGAAAGGGAAACTCATCTCAAGCACAATTTTGGCAAATTGACCCTTATTTCGATGGCGCGTTGCACCAGACCTACAAGACGACAATTCCGGCTTTCGGGCGGCCAGGCCTCTACTGCCGCTATTGTTCCGAGACGAATTCCCAGGGGACTTAGAAATGTTTCGCTCGCAGGTGCACTTTGAAAATATTGTTCGGACCGAAAAAAAAACATTTTTTGATAAATGTGAAACACGCATCATTGGTGTTCGTTTAATAAAGAAAACCTATCCTAAGCCTCGTATGTGCTAATTTGTATCTCTTTCATTAACCTTTTGCCGGGATTTGGACTTAGAAAAAGTTTCGATATTTTGCAAAAATAATTTTTTAAAAAACATGAAATATACATCAGAGGCATTCTTTTAGAAAGGGAAACTTATCTCAGGCACAATTTTGGCAAATTGCCCCTTATTTCGATGGCGCGTTGCACCAGACCTACAAGACGACAATTACGGCCCTCGGGCATGGTTCCGAGACGAACTCCCGGCTGGACTGGGAAATTTTTCGCCCGGAGTTGGACTTTGAAAGAATTTGTATAGACCGAAAAAAACATTTTTTGATAAATGTGAAACACGCATCATTGGTGTTCGTTTGATAAAGAAAATACATCCTAAGCCTCGTATTTGCAAATTTTTCCCTCTTTCATTAAGCTTTTGCGAGGATTTAGACTTAGAAACAGTTTCGATATTTTGCAAAAATAATTTTTTAAAAACATGAAATATACATCAGAGGCTTTCCTTTAGAAGGGGAAACTCATCCCAAGCACAATTTTGGCAAATATCCCCGTATTTCGACGACACGTTGCACCAGACCTACAAGACGACAATTCTGGCCCTCGGGCGGCGAGGCCTCAACTGCTGGCTAGGTTCCGAGACGAACTCCCAGGGAACTTAGAAATTTTTCGCTCGGGGCTGGACTTTAACTTCTCTCTGGCCCAAAACCGTTTTTTTGATAAATGTGAAACATGCATCGTTGGTGATCGTTTGTTAAAGAAAACACATCCTAAGCCTCGTTTTTGCTAATTTGTCCCTTTTTCATTAACCTTTTGTGCCGATTTGGACTTAGAAAAAGTTTCGATATTTTCCAAAAATAATTTTTTTAAAAACATGAAATATACATCAGAGGCATTCTTTTAGAAGGGGAAACTCATCCCAAGCACAATTTTGGAAAATATCCCCGTATTTCGATGGCGCGTTGCACCAGACCTACAAGACGACAATTCCGGCCCTCGGGCGGCGAGGCTTAAACTGCCGGCATTGTTCCAAGTCGAACTCCCGGGGCTTAGGAATTTTTCGCTCGTAGTTGGACTTTGAAAAATTTTGATCGAAGTGAAAAAAATGTTTTTTGAAAAAGGTGAAACATGCATCAGTTGCATTAGTTTGATAAGGCAAACACATCCTAGGGTTCGCTTTTGCTAATTTATCCCTCTTTATGTAGCAGTTTCTCCGAAAGCGGTCGTTCGGCCATGTACTACGCGGCTGGACTTAGAAAAATTCTCTCGGAGTTGGCCTTTAACATTCCTCGGACCGAAAAAGGTTTTTTTGATAAATGTGAAACAAGCATCCTTGGTGAACGTTTGATAAATAAAACACATCCTAAGCCTCTTTTTTGCTCATTTGTGCCTCTTTCATTGACCTCTTGCGAGGATTTGGACTTTGAAAAAGTTTCGATATTTTGCAAAAATATTTTTTTTAAAAACATGAAATATACATCAGAGGCATTCTTTTAGAAAGGGAAACTCATCTCAGGCACAATTTTGGCAAATTGCCCCTTATTTCGATGGCGCGTTGCACCAGACCTACAAGACTACAATTCCGGCCCTCGGGCATGGTTCCGAGACGAACTCCCGGTTGGACTTGGAAATATTTCGCTCGGAGTTGGACTTTGAAAAAATTTGTTCGGACCGAAAAAAACATTTTTTGATAAATGTAAAACACGCATCATTGGTGTTCGTTTGATAAAGAAAATACATCCTAAGCCTCGTATTTGCAAATTTGTCCCTTTTTCATTAACCTTTTGCGCCGATTTGGACTTAGAAAAAGTTTCGATATTTTGCAAAAATAATTTTTTTAAAAACATGAAATATACATCAGAGGCATTCTTTTAGAAGGGGAAACTCATCCCAAGCACAATTTTGGAAAATATCCCCGTATTTGGATGGCGCGTTGCACCAGACCTACAAGACGACAATTCCGGCCCTCGGGCGCGAGGCTTAAACTGCCGGCATTGTTCCAAGACGAACTCCCGGGGCTTAGGAATTTTTCGCTCGTAGTTGGACTTTGAAAAATTTTGATCGAAGTGAAAAATATGTTTTTTGAAAAAGGTGAAACATGCATCAGTTGCATTAGTTTGATAAGGCAAACACATCCTAGGGTTCGCTTTTGCTAATTTATCCCTCTTTATGTAGCAGTTTGCTCCGAAAGCGGTCGTTCGGCCATGTACTACGCGGCTGGACTTAAAAAATTTTCTCTCGGAGTTGGCCTTTAACATTTCTCGGACCGAAAAAGGTTTTTTTGATAAATATGAAACAAGCATCCTTGGTGATCGTTTGATAAATAAAAACATCCTAAGCCTCTTTTTTGCTCATTTGTGCCTCTTTCATTGACCTCTTGCGAGGATTTGGACTTAGAAAAAGTTTCGATATTTTCAAAAATTATTTTTTTAAAAACATGAAACGTACATCAGAGGCATTCTTTTAGAAGGGGAAACTTATCCCAAGCACAATTTGGCAAATATCCCCGTATTTCGATGGCGCGTTGCACCAGACCTACAAGACGTCAATTCCGGCTTTCGGGCGGCCAGGCCTCTACTGCCGGCATGGTTCCGAGACGAACTCCCAGGGGACTTAGAAATGTTTCGCTCGCAGGTGGATTTTGAAAAAATTTGTTCGGACCGAAAAAAAACATTTTTTGATAAATGTGAAACACGCATCATTGGTGTTCGTTTGATAAAGAAAACCTATCCTAAGCCTCGTATTTGCTAATTTGTACCTCTTTCATTAACCTTTTGCCGGGATTTGGACTTAGAAAAAGTTTCGATATTTTGCAAAAATAATTTTTTTAAAAACATGAAATATACATCAGAGGCATTCTTTTAGAAAGGGAAACTCATCTCAGGCACAATTTTGGCAAATTGCCCCTTATTTCGATGGCGCGTTGCACCAGACCTACAAGACTACAATTCCGGCCCTCGGGCATGGTTCCGAGACGAACTCCCGGTTGGACTTGGAAATATTTCGCTCGGAGTTGGACTTTGAAAAAATTTGTTCGGACCGAAAAAAACATTTTTTGATAAATGTGAAACACGCATCATTGGTGTTCGTTTGATAAAGAAAATACATCCTAAGCCTCGTATTTGCAAATTTTTCCCTCTTTCATTAAGCTTTTGCTAGGATTTGGACTTAGAAACAGTTTCGATATTTTGCAAAAATAATTTTTTAAAAACATGAAATATAATTCAGAGGCATTCTTTTAGGAAGGGAAACTCATCTCAAGCACAATTTTGGCAAATGTCCCCGTATTTCGACGGCGCGTTGCACCAGACCTACAAGATGATTATTCCGGCCCTCGGGCATGGTTCCGAGACGAACTCCCGGCTGGACTTGGAAATTTTTCGCTCGGATTTGGATTTTGAAAAATTTTGATCGAAGTGAAAAAAAATGTTTTTTGAAAAATGTGAAACATGCATCAGTGGCATTCGTTTGATAAGGAAACACATCCTAAGGTTCGCTTTTGCTAATTTGTCCCTCTTTAAGTAGCAGTTTGCTCCGAAAATGATTGTTCGCCCATGTACTACGCCGCTGGACTTAGAAATTTTCACTCCGAGTTGGACTTTAACTTCTCTCGGGCCGAAAAACTTTTTTTTGATAAATGTGAAAATGCATTGTTGGTGATCCTTTGTTAAAGAAAACACATCCTAAGCCTCGTTTTTGCTCATTTGTCCCTCTTTCATTAACCTTTTGCGAGGATTTGGACTTTGAAGAAATTTCAATATTTTCAAAAATAATTTCTTTAGAAACATGAAATATACATCAGAGGCATTCTTTTAGAAGGGGAAACTCATGCTACGCACAATTTTGGCAAATATCCCCGTATTTCGATGGCGCGTTGCACCAGACCTACTAGACGACAATTCCGGCCCTCGGGCATGGTTCCGAGACGAACTCCCGGCTGGACTTGGAAATTTTTCGCTCGGATTTGGATTTTGAAAAATTTTGATCGAAGTGAAAAAAAATGTTTTTTGAAAAATGTGAAACATGCATCAGTGGCATTCGTTTGATAAGGAAACACATCCTAAGGTTCGCTTTTGCTAATTTGTCCCTCTTTAAGTAGCAGTTTGCTCCGAAAATGATTGTTCGCCCATGTACTACGCCGCTGGACTTAGAAATTTTCACTCCGAGTTGGACTTTAACTTCTCTCGGGCCGAAAAACTTTTTTTTGATAAATGTGAAAATGCATTGTTGGTGATCCTTTGTTAAAGAAAACACATCCTAAGCCTCGTTTTTGCTCATTTGTCCCTCTTTCATTAACCTTTTGCGAGGATTTGGACTTTGAAGAAATTTCAATATTTTCAAAAATAATTTCTTTAGAAACATGAAATATACATCAGAGGCATTCTTTTAGAAGGGGAAACTCATGCTACGCACAATTTTGGCAAATATCCCCGTATTTCGATGGCGCGTTGCACCAGACCTACTAGACGACAATTCCGGCCCTCGGGCATGGTTCCGAGACGAACTCCCGGCTGGACTTGGAAATTTTTCGCTCGGAGTTGGACTGAAGAAATTTGTTCGGTCCGAAAAAAAAACATTTTTTGATAAATGTGAAACACGCCGCATTGGTGTTCGTTTGATAAAGAAAACACATCCTAAGCCTCGTATTTCCTAATTTGTCCCTCTTTCATTAACCTTTTGCGAGAATTTGGACTTAGAAAAAGTTTCGATATTTTGCAAAAATAATTTTTTGAAAACATGAAATATACATCAGAGGCATTCTTTTAGAAGGGGAAACTCATGCTACGCACAATTTTGGCAAATATCCCCGTATTTCGATGGCGCGTTGCACCAGACCTACAAGACGATTATTCCGGCCCTCGGGCATGGTTCCGAGACGAACTCCCGGCTGGACTTGGAAATTTTTCGCTATGATTTGGATTTTGAAAAATTTTGATCGAAGTGAAAAAAAAAATGTTTCTTGAAAAATGTGAAACATGCATCAGTGGCATTCGTTTGATAAGGAAACACACCCTAAGGTTCGCTTTTGCTAATTTGTCCCTCTTTAAGTAGCAGTTTGCTCCGAAAATGATCGTTCGCCCATGTATTACGCGGCTGCACTTGGAAAATTTTCACTCCGAGTTGAACTTTAACTTCTCTCGGGCCGAAAAACTTTTTTTTGATAAATGTGAAAATGCATTGTTGGTGATCCTTTGTTAAAGAAAACACATCCTAAGCCTCGTTTTTTCTCATTTGTCCCTCTTTCATTAACCTTTTGCGAGGATTTGGACTTTGAAAAAATTTCAATATTTTCAAAAATAATTTCTTTAGAAACATGAAATAGACATCAGAGGCATTCTTTTAGAAGGGGAAACTCATGCTACGCACAATTTTGGCAAATATCCCCGTATTTCGATGGCGCGTTGCACCAGACCTACAGGACGACAATTCCGGCCCTCGGGCGGCGTGGCCTCAACTGCCGGCATGGTTCCGAGACGAACTCCCGGGGGTCTTAGAAATTTTTCGCTCGGAGTTGGACTTTGAAATATTTTGATAGAAGTGAAAAAAATGTGTTTTGAAAATGCAAAACATGCTTCACTGGCATTCGTTTGATAAGGCAAACACATCCTAAGGTTCGGTTTAGCTAATTTGTCCCTCTTTAAGTAGCAGTTTGCTCCGAAAGTGGTCGTTCGCCCATGTACTACGCGGCTGGACTTAGAAAATTTTCACTCCGAGTTGGACTTTAACTTCTCTCAGGCCGAAAAACTTTTTTGATAAATGTGAAAATGCATTGTTAGTGATCCTTTGTTAAAGAAAACACATCCTAAGCCTCGTTTTTGCTCATTTGTCCCTCTTTCATTAACCTTTTGCGAGGATTTGGACTTTGAAAAAATTTCAATATTTTCAAAAATAATTTCTTTAGAAACATGAAATATACATCAGAGGCATTCTTTTAGAAGGGGAAACTCATCCCAAGCACAATTTGGCAAATATCCCCATATTTCGATGGCGCGTTGCACCAGACCTACAAGACGACAATTCCGGCCCACGGGCATGGTTCCGAGACGAACTCCCGGCTGGACTTGGAAATTTTTCGCTCGGAGTTAGACTTTGAAAAAATTTGTTCGGACCGAAAAAAACATTTTTTGATAAATGTGAAACACGCATCATTGGTGTTCGTTTGATAAAGAAAACATATCCTAAGCCTCGTATTTGCTAATTTGTCCCTCTTTCATTAACCTTTTGCGAGGATTTGGACTTAGAAAAAGTTTCGATATTTTGCAAAAATAATTTTTTGAAAACATGAAATATACATCAGAGGCATTCTTTTAGAAGGGGAAACTCATGCTACGCACAATTTTGGCAAATATCCCCGTATTTCGATGGCGCGTTGCACCAGACCTACAGGACGACAATTCCGGCCCTCGGGCGGCGTGTCCTCAACTGCCGGCATGGTTCCGAGACGAACTCCCGGCTGGACTTGGAAATTTTTCGCTCGGATTTGGATTTTGAAAAATTTTGATCGAAGTGAAAAAAAATGTTTTTTGAAAAATGTGAAACATGCATCAGTGGCATTCGTTTGATAAAGAAACACTTCCTAAGGTACGCTTTTGCTAATTTGTCCCTCTTTAAGTAGCAGTTTGCTCCGAAAATGATAGTTCGCCCATGTACTACGCGGCTGGACTTAGAAAATTTTCACTCCGAGTTGGACGTTAACTTCTCTCGGGCCGAAAAACTATTTTTTGATAAATGTGATCCTTTGGTGATTCTTTGTTAAAGAAAACACATCCTAAGCCTCGTTTTTGCTCATTTGTCCCTCTTTCATTAACCTTTTTTGAGGATTTGGAAATTGAAAAAATTTTATTATTTTCAAAAATAATTTCTTTAGAAAGATGAAATATACATCAGAGGCATTCTTTTAGAAGGGGAAACTCATCCCAAGCACAATTTGGCAAATATCCCCATATTTCGATGGCGCGTTGCACCAGACCTACTAGACGACAATTCCGGCCATCGGGCATGGTTCCGAGACGAACTCCCGGCTGGACTTGGAAATTTTTCGCTCGGAGTTGGACTTTGAAGAAATTTGTTCGGAACGAAAAAAACATTTTTTGATAAATGTGAAACACGCCGCATTGGTGTTCGTTTGATAAAGAAAACACATCCTAAGCCTCGTATTTGCTAATTTGTCCCTCTTTCATTAACCTTTTGCGAGGATTTGAACTTAGAAAAAGTTTCAATATTTTGCAAAATAATTTTTTGAAAACATGAATTGTACATCAGAGGCATTCTTTTAGAAGGCGAAACTCATGCTACGCACAATTTTTGCAAATATCCCCGTATTTCGATGGCGCGTTGCACCAGACCTACAGGACGACAATTCCGGCCCTCGGGCGGCGTGGCCTCAACTGCCGGCATGGTTCCGAGACGAACTCCCGGGGGACTTAGAAATTTTTCGCTCGGAGTTGGACTTTGAAATATTTTGATAGAAGTGAAAAAAATGTGTTTTGAAAATGTGAAACATGCATCACTGGCATTCGTGTGATAAGGCAAACACATCCTAAGGTTCGGTTTAGCTAATTTGTCCCTCTTAAAGTAGCAGTTTGCTCCGAAAGTGGTCGTTCGCCCATGTACTACGCGGCTGGACTTAGAAAATTTTCACTCCGAGTTGGACTTTAACTTCTCTGAGGCCGAAAAACTTTTTTTTGATAAATGTGAAAATGCATTGTTAGTGATCCTTTGTTAAAGAAAACACATCCTAAGCCTCGTTTTTTATCATTTGTCCCTTTTTCATTAACTTTTTGCGAGGATTTGGACTTTGAAAAAATTTCAATATTTTCAAAAATAATTTCTTTAGAAACATGAAATATACATCAGAGGCACTCTTTTAGAAGGGGAAACTGATCCCAAGCACAATTTGGCAAATATCCCCATATTTCGATGGCGCGTTGCACCAGACCTACAAGACGACAATTCCGGCCCTCGGGCATGGTTCCGAGACGAACTCCCGGCTGGACTTGGAAATTTTTCGCTCGGAGTTGGACTTTGAAGAAATTTGTTCGGACCGAAAAAAACATTTTTTGATAAATGTGAAACAGGCCGCATTGGTGTTCGTTTGATAAAGAAAACACATCCTAAGCCTCGTATTTGCTAATTTGTCCCTCTTTCATTAACCTTTTGCGAGGATTTGGACTTAGAAAAAGTTTCGATATTTTGCAAAAATAATTTTTTGAAAACATGAAATATACATCAGAGGCATTCTTTTAGAAGGGGAAACTCATGCTACGCACAATTTTGGCAAATATCCCCGTATTTCGATGGCGCGTTGCACCAGACCTACAGGACGACAATTCCGGCCCTCGGGCGGCGTGGCCTCAACTGCCGGCATGGTTCCGAGACGAACTCCCGGGGGACTTAGAAATTTTTCACTCGGAGTTGGACTTTGAAATATTTTGATCGAAGTGAAAAAAAATGTTTTTTGAAAAATGTGAAACATGCATCAGTGGCATTCGTTTGATAAGGCAAACACATCCTAAGATTCGCTTTAGCTAATTTGTCCCTCTTTAAGTAGCAGTTTGCTCCGAAAGTGGTCGTTCCCCCATGTACTACGCGGCTGGGCTTAGAAAATTTTCGCTCGGAGTTGGACTTTATCTTCTCTCGGACCGAAAAAAGTTTTTTTTGATAAATGTGAAACATGCATTGTTGGTGATCGTTTGATAAACCAGTTTTCAACTAAACAGTTTTAAAACAAAACAGCTCAGAAAACTGAGTCCCAGTGTAGCTGACGCGAAGTGTATCAGGGAGCAATAACATTGAGGTAGTGGGAACTCAAATTTTCATCTTAAGACGTTATTCATAATGTGCACATAAAACACACCTGCTTGCAAAATACAGTACACCTGTAAAGGCCACAGAATGCTGCGTCCCGAACCTACGCTGACAGCTTTAACGTACAGCAGTGTACAACTTGGGATATTTCACAGAAAGTGAGTATATGAGGTTTTAGAAATAATGCATTGAGTTATAACATTTCTGAGACGCATGATTTTTAATATAATTAGATCACATTGTGTCTAATAATCTAGAAGGCTTAACTTGAAGGCTTTCGAAATATTGAGGTTAAAGGCAAATTTGTTTCCATTCCGAAAGAGTGGCTCTACAAAGTTGGGTCAAATCATTAAAAATTCATTGTATGGAGTCAAGAAATAAATTTTTCAATGTTACGAGCTGACAAATAGTTTATTATACAAAATTAAGTAGCAAATTATGCTTACCTCGGTAGCCTGTCTGCCTCACTTTCAAGACGTCCTGAGTTCCAATGTCGGCCAGAGTAATAAAGACTTTTCCCGGGGCTTTCCCTTATCCTGAAAGATAAATGTTATGCAGTTTATTTCTATAGATCCTGGGCTCATTTTAATATAACTTAATACATTCAGCGTGCTAGATGACCTAACAGATTACCAATTCCATACAACTTGGCATTTAAATAGCCCAGAAAATAAGATAAGTAATCATTGCGAAACAAAGATGCAGGATTTATCATCGCTGTTTAGAAATGACAAAAACTGGAGTTATATCGAGACGTACCAGGACAGGGAACTGCAATAAGAAGAAGTGTCGTGATGAATGAGCTAAACACTCAGTGAACTGCGGATGACGTCCAAGGAAGCTCCGCAAAAGAACAGCCATTTGAAAGCATCAGAAGGACTACATTTGACCAAGTATCAGATGGAAGATACCACAGACGGCACTGATAAGAAAGACAGCATCACTCAAAGTCTACTGTATTCCCATTTTCCCTTCTACCTTCTTTTTTATCTTTTGGACACAGAAAGTGAACGGAATTACAAAGACGTCACCTAGATAACCAGTTTTAAAATATTTGACTATCACTTAAAGTCTACTGTATTCCCATATTACCTTGTACCTTCATCTTTTATCTCTTGGACATACAAAGAGAACGAAATTTCAAAAATTTCACCTGGACAACCAGTTTTAAAACATCCGACTTCAATTAGACTATCAATCCCATATTCCCTTACCTTCATTTTTAATCTTTTAGACATACAAGGAGAACGGAATTTCAAAGACGTCACCAAGACAACCAGCTTTAAAACATTTGACTATCGCTTAATGTCTACTGTATTCCCTTGTAACTACAGTAAGACAATGTTTATCTTGAAGTAAATAAGAGGAGTAAGTGTTTGTGCAAGAGTAGAGAAAGACATTCGTGCTATCATGCGATATTTTTTATCTTCTGCTATTTTGTTTTTCCTTAAAATAATCAGATAGAAACAATTTTAATTAAAATTTTATGGAATTTCTTTCTTTCATCTCACAGCTACACGAGGCTGCTGGAAAACCCTTTTAAGCCACATACTAATTCCGTATGCAAAATATTCACCTCTCAACCAATAGTAAATCTCCCTTATAATTTGTTATTCATAAACAGCAATATTTTTCATTGCTACGATAAAATCTTTATGACAAAAATAACCTCCCGATATGTCTAAAAGAGACGGAGAAAGCAAATAGAATATACAAAACCGGTTGATTAATTTAAAAATCAATTTATTCCTGCGCCAATTATCTGCGTCACCAAGTCCTGGTTATCAAGATAAATGCACCGCAGTTTTTATTAATCCAAGTGGCAAGGATTTCAAGAGAGTTTCAAACACGCAGCGGATCCTGAACAAAACCTGGAGAAATAGATGTAAAGAGCGTAAGAAAAATGACTACCGAAAAAGAGGAAGCTGAGAAGAAAGCGCATAACATTGGAAGGGAGAGAAACAAAAGACTGCAGCTTAAAACAAATGAAAAAGTTAGCGAATATAAGTGTAGTATTGAGCAAATGACGAAAGAAACTGGCAGATTATATAGAATTGTTTAAAACAAACTGAAATAGAGCGTTAGAAAAACCAGCAAGAAGGCGAAATAAATTAGAGAGATGAAAAACTTACTTCTCGCCCTTAGAAGTTATACGCGAATAGGTAATTGTTAATGAAAATGCAGTTATCATTCTTTGACTAAAATGATGGTTATATCATGAAACGAGTATTTTTATCTTAAAATTTATTAAGAGGATCGGGTAAGTTCCGGGTCAAACAATAAAACAGTATTTTAATAGATAGAGTCAACATGAAAAATTCAATACCATGTCCGGGATTTGAACCACAATTCCCAAGTAATGACTGAACAATGGGCCGAAGCATTGTCGTGAAGAAACAAGATTTTTCTTTGCCAAATGAGGTCTTTTTCTTCTCAACTCGTCACTCTAAATTTGCAGTAAGACTGTGTAGTAGTCAGCAGTGATACATTTTCCAAATAATAAATGAAAATAATTCCCTGTGCATCCCATAAAACACTCGCCATAACTTTGTGAGCTGACAAAATTGACTTTAGCTTTTTAGGAGTTGGTTCACCTGACGCAATCCATTGCTTTGACTTACTTTCTGGTGTTTACTGATGTATCCAAGATTCATCCATGGTAATAAGCCGTCTCAAAAATTCACTGGGACCTTTACGGTAGAGCTCCAAATTCTTAACAGAAACAATTTTTCTTTGCAGCTTTTGATCACGTGTCAACAAAAGGGGCACCCAT
The DNA here is from genome assembly GCA_030765055.1 of Mantis religiosa. NCBI lineage: Eukaryota > Metazoa > Arthropoda > Insecta > Mantodea > Mantidae > Mantis > Mantis religiosa. Next base: position 288,571,484 of record CM060950.1, read on the forward strand.
TTTGCACAGACTTTGTGAAAGCACAAAACATTACTTAAAATATTACCTGCATGTTCTTTTGATATGTTTACAGCTTCTACGATCTCAAACATCTTTAATCTGTGGTCTTCCAGTATTAATCGATGAATTTTTTCAATGATCTCTGGAGATGTGACTTACACAGTTCGTCCAGAGCGAGGCTCATCAGTAGTGCTTGTACGTCCCATTTTAAACTCTACAACCCACCTTTTAATCATTGTATATGAAGGGATAGAGTCTTTCAATATACTGTCCATTTCCACCTTGATTTCTTTGGACATTAAGCCTTTCAAATGGAAGCATTTAATCACTGCTCGCTTTTCCAAAACTTCCATTTTCGTGAAACCTCTACACTTGTCTTGTTTAAAATGCTGTAATTCAAAAACTAGAAAAGCTATTGACCTGTAACGACGGATACAAGCTAGCCTGCTGCTATACGTGAAAGTGGCGCCATCTCTATGTGAGGCCCGAGACTTATCAGACCACCCTTGTACTATTTTACAATTCCTGGCGCTTTTACGTATTAAAGCAGCTGATTGGATATTCATAATTTTATCTAAAGACAAGAGTGTAGGCATTTCTGAGGCAACTTGCCACATTTCGGGATAATTTTGAAATGTGTGATAAGTATGCTTCGTTTTCTACTACAGCTGTACGTAGCATTTGTTACAAAAACAATTATATAAAGTGATGTTCCCCAGGAAAAGGTCCTCCTCGACCTATCCTATATCTACGTGTAATATGTACCGGAGCTCGGTCGTGCTGTACAGAAATGATATAGTTTCTTCGCATACTAGGGATGTTCAGTAAAGAATCATCATATTTTTTTTAACGGTCACAATTTTTCGCACTAAAATTCAATCTTACTATATTCTATTAGCATAATGTAAAGCAAACACGCCGTAGTAGTTTCATTGTGCGTACTCCTAGTTTCCGCCTGTGAGAACCAGGCAAGTTCAGACATATTCAGTATCGCCTACAGTTGCAATGGAGGTAATATGCAGATAAAGTTGATATTAGAGGAAGATCCGAAGTTTCTTTCAAACGTAATCACTGCTGATGAAACTTGGCTACATCATTTTGACCTGAGAGCAAACAGCAAGGCTCATTATGGAAATCTCGTCCATCACCGACCCCCAAAAAGCAAAAGTTTTTGCTTCTGCTGGGAAAGTTTTGCTCATCTCATTCTTTGATATTCTTGGAATCTTTTATCAGCATGTTGTACCCACACACATATCAGTAACTGTAAATTACTACAGGTATGTCCTCAAAACATTGCAAGTCCATATCGGACGCAAAAGACCACATTTCCATGAAGCAGGCTGGATGCTGCACCTGGATAATGCGCGGCCGCATATTGCCAATATTGTTGCTGAATATCTTGCAAAAATCAACGTGAAGTCCTTCTCTCTCCCTCCCTATAGTCCGGATTGAGCCCCATGTGATGTACTTCTATACCCTAATAGTACTCGGCGTTTTTCTCTGCAAACTAATTGTTCACGAAGGTGACTGACGAAAACCTGTCCTTCGAGCGCAATTTTCAGATCAGGGAACAAAAATAAATCGCTTGGGGCTAGATCTAGTGAGTCAAGCAGTTCAAACCGTAATACGTGGAGTGTGGCCACATGCAACCGCTGAGGTGTGAAACGTGCATTGTGTTGGTGAAACAGGATTTTCTTTTTCTGCAAATGTGGCCGTTTTCCCGAAAATTCTGCCTTCATCTTGTCAAGTAATGATGCGTAGTATGTTCCTGTAATGGTTTTTCCTTTTTGAAAGAAAATAGATTAAAATAGCTCCATGACTATACCGAAAAAATCGCCATCACATTCCTAACCGAAAAAAAAAACAGTTTTTGATTTTTTTTGGAGCCGGTTGCCCCTCTGCAGTCCACTGTTTGGACTGTATTTTAGTTTCAGGCGTATAATGGTGTATCCAAGTTTCATCTACAGTAATTAATCGGCGCCAAAACTCGGATTTGTTACGCCTAAACTGCGCCAACAGAGCGTTGGAAATGTTCATTCGAACAAGTTTTTTGCCTAACGTGAGCAAACGCGGCACCCAACGCGCAGACTGCCCTTTCATGTCTAAATGTTGATGTAATAGGTGATAAGCACGTTCTTTTGACATGTTCATAGCCTCTGCTATCTCTCTCAGTTTAGTTCGGCGGTCGTCTAGCACCATTTGGTGAACTTTGGCGATGTTTTCGTCGGAAGTTGCAGTTTTTGGACGTCCCGAACGTTCATCGTCTCCCAAGTTCTTAGGGCCAAGTTTAAATTCAGCTTTCCAAAATTTCACTATAGTAAATGATGGTGCAGAATCCCCATACACGGAATCCAACTCATCTTTGGTTTACGTAGGCGTATTGCCTTTAAACAACAAATATTTAATGACAACTCGATACCCGATTTTGTCCATTATCATAAAAACACTCATATTAACTCACTCAAACGACTTACATAACTGAGCGTCCAAAATTGCTGAAACTTTGGAAAGTAACTGTCAACAGATTAACAATGAAATACACTAGCTCTTATTTGTGAGTGCTGTTATCTTCATGTTGACGTAGGACACTTTTCAGTCTACCCTCGTAAGAAATTAGCATTTGGAAGTGTTATTACAATGTGCGTAATACAATTTCGTATTTCTACTGTAAAAAAATCAAAATGTTCGAGTTCGAACCTTTGTAGGCATAGCTCCTACGATTTGTCTATAACCGCTCGGCTATCAGTACACGTTTAGTAACCGAGACTCACTTATGCCAGGATTCAGTAGAACGAAGCTAAAGAGACAGGCTCCGTGAAAATATTGTAAACCGGCCGAGGAAACGACGTGGACTTAGAAAAATATACACTTAGTCTGGCCATTTCTGTTGCCACAGGGCGTATGTTTGTATTTACCTATAAACTTCAAATTGGGTTTAACTAAGTGTATTGGGTAAGCAGTTAAGTTAATTACCGCCGAAGCTTGTAAAATATTACAACAGATGTCTCTAGCAGCACATATCCGGTCCACTATCAATCCAGCATCTTTTTTTACGACTTCAACAAACAAAACAAGGATAACAAACCTCACGTATAAATAATACACAAGAAGGGAATATTTGCATTAACTGACAGGCCAAATTGATCTGGTCGTTAGCTCCGAAAACACAATTTCGTCTTCCCCTGTCTTTGTCTAGCAACTTCTGTTAATTAAATAGCCACACATGAATAATTAACATCATAAACTAGGAAAGGTTTCCATTTAAATTCCTTTTTAGTCTAAGTAACAGGCTTTCTACATTATGGGAACAAAACACGCTCAACTATCCATGCATTGGAATTGCTTGAGTAATTATCTAATTTATTTCATGCTAAACGCGCTGTCCTAAGCTACTCTATTTGTGTTGCTTACATTTACCAGTCGTAAAGAGTTACTTCTTACAAAATTAGAAAAATCGTCCCCTTTCTAATTGCTCCACGAAAGTCGTTAAGAAAGCTAAATTCATTTGTTTAAACTAACATGCAAATATATCTAAAATCAGTTTATTTGAAATTAATATCTGGCCACGTCGTCTGTGAGAGCTTAATAGCAGCTCTCTTAAAATGGCCTCCATATCAGAAAGAGAAGGTGTACTTCTCCTTCTAGACAAAGAAATTAGGTCACGATATCACGAAGTACCCTATAAGTTGTAGAAAGCTCAATGTACGAGGGCTGTTCAATAAAGAATGGTCACATTTTTCTTTGACAACGTACCTTTACTCAAACGTACCTTTAGATGGTCCTTCTCAAAATAGTCTCACCTGAATGCGGGTTCTAAATGAAAGTAGGGTAAAAGTATCACTGGTGACTACTACGCAAGCTTACTACAACGTTTGAGGTAAAAAGAAAGAGACCACATTTGGAAACGAAGAAAATCTTGGAAATAAATTGTTCTTTCACACTGGCCGTGTGTAGACTAAATTGTGGAAATGTAGAGACAGACTGAAAAATTAAATTCCATACCAGTTTGAATAAAGCTAAGCAGAATAACTTTTTGGGGGTGAGGGGGGCTTCTGTTAAACACAATTTAAATAAATATTCACCTATATTCCACATAAAAATTAAATGTCATAAAAGCTTTAGAGCTCGAGAAAGGTTAGAAATTCTGTTAGGTATATATTACAAGTATGAATGGAAATCCATGTTAGCATATCTATGTTAGGTTCGATACCCACGGTCTCCACAACTTAACTAAATTACGCAAGTTTTTAACCCTAATAAATTTGTAAAACTACACTAAGTAAAGCACTATGTAACTTCTATAAATATAAGAAGCTTAATTAACACACATAAGAAGCACGTGTGCACAGTCTAAGCTACTGTAGTTCTAAGAACATAAGAAAAATATTGCAACAGCGCTTTAAGTTAGTGTTTAAGGGAGAGAGACCCAATAACTGCTTACATGTGAAAATGTGTGGTCAGAAGGGAAAGCTTTGATGTCACTTGGGATGAAATGAACGCGGCTACTATACCAAGGCATGTGATCCGAGCTCCATAGGTCCCTTGCCGGTGGTCACGAAATGGTCCCAACAGAGGAGCGGAGACCGGGAACCGACCTACCGGAGGAGGAAGTAGTTTTCCTCAGAGCATATCATCTCGCCATGCACCGCCGAGACAACCACCGACACTTCTACCCTGAAAGAGTCATGGGGACTCTGCGCCGACATTGAAGACTGAGGTTCACCTACCTTTTAAGGAATAAATTTAAACGCGGTCGTAGAAGCGCCGAAGGTGAATCACCCAAATGAGGTCACCACATAGAACACCACTGCAAAAAGTGACGATCTGGTTATGCAGGACCGCAGAATCAAAATTATTTTTTGTTGTTGTAATTTACGTCCTTCAACGTTAAATCATATCGGACGGTAAATGAATTGGGTGAAATGATGCTCAAATGAGCCGAGGTCCATGGAGCTTAGAGTTACCTGACATTCGTCTTTGAGGATAATGAAACCCCCCAGAGAAACCTTATCCAGGTAACTCACCCTGACCGAGATTCAAACATGGGACCTCTTGAACTTGAGGCAGACATGATAGCATCTAAGCCACCGAGACGGGCGAATCAAAATTACTCAGATTGTCGAGGCTGTAGACATCTCAACTGAGCCATGCTAAGTGTTCAAGTGGTTTGTTAGTGCGCACTAAAGAAATTCCCATTTCTAGACCATTGCTTGAGACTCAAGCTTTAGAGCCAGCAAAACAACTAGGTAGAGACAATTTCAGAGCTTCCAATGGATGCCTCGAGACCTTCAAACATCGCCATTTCATGAATGAGTATAGCCGGACTGAAAAATTCAATGCCATAGCCAGGATTTGAACCACGGATCTCCGCTCTACATGTAGCTGCTCTGATCATCTGAGCTACTATGGCCAACATGCCGATATGACATTAAATTCTCCTACTGATTCGTACGTTTCCCGGTAGACCACTAATCTCTGTTTCATATAAACTTGCCCCGCTCACATGTATTACTACGCGTGCAACTACCTTCCGCCTCATCCTAATTGACTAATGCTTTCGCGCCATAGACCATAGGCGGTGCCTTCCCGTCACATTGAAACCTGTAGTAAACGTCATAATAATTGCAGGAAAGATAGATAAGATCATACAAATAAGAATATAAAGCCATGCAAAAATAATGAAGTTTATAAGGAAACTGAGCAAGTTGAAACTGAATGAATGAGCAATGAAACTGGAACAAATTTATAATGAAAAGCCTTCGGCTTCTTCCACTGGGATTTTTTAAAACGAGCACACATACCTTGCAAAAATGCTTGTTTTTAGTCTTAAAAGTCGTGTGACGCCATATTGTCGTGTGTTCTTCATTCACATAAGTCTCTTCAAGATAGTATATTTTGCGATTTGTATCCCGGTACAGTCTGATTGTCCTTAAATAACGTCTTCGCCACACAGCAATATCGCCACTGGAGTGGTAAGTTTTCCTGTTGTCTGTTTCATGTCGCGATGTTCCTACGCATTTAACACACCTGTAAGTTCAGGGCACAGCTGTTTGACTTCTCTCAATGCAAGATACGGATACTTCTCTGAGAGTGCATTAAACATATGCACCACAATTCTTTCTTCGCCGCTTTTTAAGGTTTTACATTGCGATGCTTCAGCGAAAAACTGGGGTTAGACTCTGCCATCATACATGTAATAGGTACACGCGCAATAAACGATCAATAAAATAATTTAGCTCTTGCACTCAGCAAAACACACCGTTGAATGGCAGTATATGACTAATCCAGTTCAAAACAAGGTCAGTGATAAAAGTCTTATAAACAAATATGTCATTACTACCGCTAAATCACGTGCTATCGTGCCATCTGCTTGAGAGCAGAGGAACCTCCTCTTTACTTCGTTTAAGAATTAACATGCATTTCAGATAAATAAACTCTGTTGCGTAATATATTTCATTAAAACAGTTACGAATATATACACTTGACAATTCTCTTCCAACATATAAAGATATATCTCCATGTTGAATAACGAACTAATTTTTACCGCACAACAGTCTATTCTACTACAGCAGCCACTGAGAGGTGATAAGGTCACGTGACCGTTAAGAGATACGGGGCAAGCTTATGTGAAACAAGGATTAGTGATTATCATAGGCTATGAGAACGCACTTTTTGTGGCGACTTACTATGCTGTAAAGTCCCAGGCTTCACAGTTAGACGACTATGCTTCTTATTTTTTAGGAAATGACTATTTCCATCGCCATAACGTTCTTTTGAACGCTGTGTGTGGTGAAGCAAATGAGGTTGATATGCAGACAGCTGCATGGTGTTAGCTCTGTCCAAGTGGGCTCTTAGTTACTATGCATTACGCTGGCCTTCTGAGCTATGCCATTTCTTTTATCTCTATTTTTAAACTAATGTGGGAAACAAAATTTTTACTACTTGGTGCGTATTGAACGCTTGCATATTTTAATTGGTTGAGACGTTTCCCATGATGCATTGCTCATGTGACAAAACACGACCGTCATTTCGTGGTCGCATAACGGCACGTACCTACTGTAAGTGTAAATTATTGCTAGTGGTTTAAATGACCCATTACGCAGCTAATGCACGTACGATTCATGCACAAAGTGCAAGAGAAACCTTGAAATGACAGGCATATTGATTTTCATATTTCATAAAAGAAATCCACCTTTTTACCAAAAACAGCTCTTAGAATTATACGGTTCTTATATGTAATTAATTAATTGTTCCTGGATAGGCAATATGAATTGCTCCTTGGAATCCAGTATTTATACTATTCCTACCAATTCTTTAATTTTAGCATAGTATGCAAACATAAAGGAACTGTTTTCTTCCTTTAATTAACGTCCCTTTATATTATGTAATATCGGTCGATGAAAGAAATAAAGTTCAGATGAGTACAGAGCACACAGAGCTAAGAGCTACCATTCATTTTCCAGCATAAGGGAAACCTCCAAAGTTATCGGACGAGGAAAGAAAAAGTTAAAATGAGTACAGTGGACTAAGAGCTTAGAGTTACCAGATATTCATCTTTCAGGATAGGGGAAAACCTCCAATGTTAAGTCATATCGGGCGATGAATGAAAAGATCTTCAAATGAGTACAGGATACATAGAGCTTAGAGTTACCAGACATTCATCTTTCAGGATAAGAGAAAACCTCCAACGTTAAGTCATATCAGACGATGGATGAAATGATGTTCAAATAAGTACAGCGTACATAGAGCTTAGAGTTACCAGACATTCATTAAAGGCGAGAATGCTTATTTATGACACAAGAGCTAAAAGTGACATTATGTAAGCTTTTTTGACTCCACAGGCTTATACGAAAAAAATAAAATCCTTTTAGCTTGTACACTATACACTATTTTTAGACAGTCATCAATATTTATAGATTGATTATAGAATTGAAATCACAGCCTTTTTTAATGAGGCGATTGCCTCAAGAAACCAAAGTTGACATTACTGACGTGCTTTTGAACACTGAGCGGAATAATTTATTATAACACAATCGTGAAATTTTACTGTCACTTGTTGAGAAATAATTGACTCTCGTTTGTTTTAAAGGCCTGGAGTATTTAAATTAGAGCTGCATTTGTTTAACATGTATGAGGTAGACAAATTGACAATCGCAGCGTCTATAGAAGGTACATCCTTCTTTTCCATCAAAAATTTACACGTAGTGGTGCAGAAAGTGCTGGCATCTTCATTTCATTTCACATCTCCCTGCTCCTTTCTTGTGGAAGAGTCTTAGCAAAACTTATCTCGCAACTTCCTATAAAGACCATTTCGGTCTCCCTTTCATTCGCAATACCCAGCATCCTTCTCTCTCTCTCTCTCTCTCTCTCTCTCTCTCTCTCTCTCTCTCTCTCTCTCTCTCTCTCTCTCTCTCTCTCTCTCTCTCTCTCGGAGCTGCCAGATCTTTAATTAAAGCAACTGTCTTAGTTAGCCTCCCCCCTCATACTGAACGCTATTCTTGCTTCGAATCGGGAATTACGGTACATTTGCCTCTCTCTCTACCAACTTCTGTCTTGGCTTTTCTCAAAATATTAAGCTCCCCCGTTCCTATCTCTTTTTTACCTCCCATTTCGCGTCCCTTCCGCAGAGTGGCACTGCTAATGACGTGGTTCACTGAGCCATGTAAGGCCATACGAAGCTGATTTAAAAAGTAATGTGTATTTAATAACTATCTGCTGAACTTTTACTTTTAAAGTACCAAGATAGCTTTACTTTCCGTATAAACTCCACGACCACCAAATATTTATGATGACCGTAATGATAATCACACATTTTCTGTCCTAGTTATTTCCCTTTGGCTCATTTTTTTTTCAGTCGAACTGTACCAAAACTGGCTATGTATAGGGCCCATATAGATCTCATTTTACCGGGAGGGGGTGCAGATCTTAAATCCCGGACATAGGATCGGTGCCCACACAGCATCGTAACAAAACTGAAGAGCTACGACAGGTAGCGAACCCTAGTCTAGAGAGCCAACTTTGGTCATGATGCTGACTACATCTCCACCCCGTATCGATTGGATAATCGCCCACCTCTACCTTGCGAATGTGGGCGTGAGGCCGGCAGTCTTGTGGCAGGTTCTGGCCCATCTGTGGGCTGCTTCGCCTTGAATTATTAGTTTATTCCTTTGGAAACTTCTAGTGCATAGACTGAACCTTTGAGAATAGCGATACGTAACAAGTAAGGCGGTATTATAATATCAAAAGTCTAGCTTCACGCTTTCTACTGCGTTTATAATGTAGGGGAAGTACTGTGTTAAAAACACAACATAAAGGTATTCTAAAAAATTCCCCCACGCCAAACTAAAGTGACTACGGTTATGACTAAATTATTATAGGTTTATCAATTGAAATATTTAGCTTCAAAATTCTGGAAACAGCCTCTGACGTCCTTTTTATTATGATGGTTCTTGCAAAGCTTTAATCTGTAAGAAATAGCCAAACTGTTACCGCACGTGGGATATAGAGCTCATTTAAATATAATCTGTATGAAATACTTTTGTTGAGTGACCATTCCGAGATATTCCTTGATATTTGTGTGGATTTTGCAATATTTTTATCTTTCTCAGGTTCATTTTCGTTCATTTTTATTTCTTGGACATACAAAGAGTTTACAATTAAACATACTCAAAGGTAAAACCCTGTATATAGGAAGGAAAGAAGAAGAAGTTAAAATTAAATGCAATGATGAAATCTTAGAACAGGTAGACAGTTATGAATACCTGGGTACAATTATAAATAAGGATGGAAAAATAGAGCAGGAAATTTTAAACAGAATAATTGAAAGGCCAATTCGGTCTACTATGTGATTAATAATACAATTGTGCGAGAAAAGGAAATAACAAAAGATACAACAATTATAGTATTTAAAACAATAGTACTACCAATTCTATTATATGCAGCAGAGAGCTGGACTCTCCTACAGAAACAAGAAAGCAAAATAACAGCTATGGAAATGAGATATTTAAGACGAGCTGTGGGGAAGACAAAAAGAGATATGATTAGAAATGTAACAATAAGGGAAGATTTGGGTACACACTCCGTTCAAGAAGTATTGGAAAAAAGACAACTTAAATCGTATGGACATGTATTCCGCATGTCAGAAGAAAAAAAAAACCAAACAATATTTAGAAGCAAGACCAGAAGGTAAAAGAATAAGGGGAAGGCCACGCATGTTGTAGCAGGAAAACATTGATAATTTGGGGAAGAATAGAGGGAAAACCATGACAGAAATGAAGAGAATGGTTATGGACATAGAAAAGTGGAGGAAATGGGTAGAAGAGGCTTGTACTCCACGCTTAACAGCACAAAGGAGTTAGAGAAAGAAGAAGAAGGTGAAGAAGAAGAAGATGATGATGATGATGAAGAAGAAGAAGAAGAGGAAGAAGAAGAAGGAGAAGAAGAAGCAGAAGAAGAAGGAGGAGAAGAAGAAGAAGAAGAAGAAGAAGAAGAAGAAGAAGAAGAAGAAGAAGAAGAAGAAGAAGAAGAAGAAGAAGAAGAAGAAGAAGAAGAAGAAGAAGAAGAAGAAGAAGAAGAAGAAGAAGAAGAAGAAGAAGAAGAAGAGGAAGAAGAAGAAGAAGAAGAAGAAGAAGAAGAAGAAGAAGAAGAAGAAGAAGAAGAAGAAGAAGAAGAAGAAGAAGAAGGACATACAAAGAGAGCGGAATTACACAGACGTCACCTAGACAACCAGTATTAAAACATTTGACTATCACTTAAAGTCCACTGTATTCCCATATCACATAAACCTTCATTTTTTATCTCTTGGACATACTAAGAAAACGGAATTACAAAGACGTCACCCATAAAACTGTTTTTAAAACATTTGACTATCATTTAAAGTCTACTGTATTCCCACGTAGGTACAATAAGATAAATTGCCATTATCTTGAAGTAGACAGTTTTTGTGGAAGAATAGATAAAGTCATGTAACTTTGACTACCATTTTAACAGTTACACTTATGCTGACTACACACTATGTTCTGTTAACGTCTCGTTTGAGAGATCCCGAGCTCCAATATCGGTTACGGTGATTAGGTTTCTTCCGAGTTTTTTCGTTGGAGGTTTTCTCTTATCCTTAAAGATGAATGTCTCGTAACTCTAGGCTATATGTACCCTGTACTCATTTGAACCTCATTTCATTCATCGTCCGATATGTCTTAACGTTGGAGTTTTTCCCTTATCCTTAAACATGAATGTCTGGTAACTCTAGGCTCTGTGTACCCTGTACTCATTTGAACCTCATTTCTTTCATCGTCATATATGTCTTAACGTTGGAGGTTTTCTCTTATCCTGAAACTAATGGTTTCAAAGGGTTCGTTGTGGTGGTGATTTGAAGGGTTGAAACCACGCTACAGGCCAGTGTTGCCGAAGCGTTCTTCACCGCTTCTGCGCCTTGGAGACATTTTACGGACACACCTACTACATTTCTCATATTGCTGTTCTAATTTAATTAAACCATCTCTGTAGTGTGATTTATCATGGTCTTCAAAATTGCTGTTTACAGCATCAGTGACTTCCTGGTTGCTGTGAAATCTTCATCCCCCCTAAAAATATTTTGAGGTTTGGGAATAGGTGGTAGTCACTGGGTGCTAGATCTGGTGAATAGGGCGGATGTTCAAGCAATTCCAACTTTAATTCGCACATTTTTGCTATTGCAGTGACTGAACGATGCACCGGAGCATTGTCGTGAAAAAACCTTCCAAATGAGGTCTTTTCCGTTTTACCTCATTACTCAAACGTTGCAGTAAGCTTGCGTAGTAGTCACCAGTGATATTTTTAGCCATATTCAAGTAATCAGTAAAGATAATTCCCTGTGCATCCCAGAAAACCCTAGCTATAACCTTGTTAGCTGACAAAATTAACTGACTCCTTTGGAGTTGGTTTACCTGGATACAATCCACTTTTTTGACTTTGATTTTGTTTCTCGAGTGTAGTGATGTGTCCAAGTTTCATTCATGGTAATAAGCCATCTCAAAAATTTACCGATATTTTTACAGTAGAGCTCCAAATTCTTAACAGAAACAGTTTTTCTTTGTAACTTTTGATCAGGTGTCAACGAACGCGGCACCCATCTTGCACAAACCTAGTGAAAGCACAAAAAATTACTTAGAATATTACCTGCACGCTATTTTGAAATGTGTACAGCCTCTGCGATCCCAAACAACTTTAATCTGTCTTCCAGTACTGAACAATGAATTTTTTCAATGATTTCTGTAGCTGTGACTTCCACAGGACGTTCAGAGCGAGGCTCATCAGTAGAGCTCGTACGTCCCATTTTAAACCCACCTGTTAATCATTGTATATGAAGGAACAGAGTCTTTCAATGAAATCTCCATTTCCTGCTTGACTTCTTTAGGCGTTAAGTCTTTCAAATAGAAGTATTTACTCATTGCTAGTTTTTCCAAATCCTCATTTTCGTGAAACCTCTACATTTGTCTTGTTTAAAATGATGTCATTCAAAGACTAAACAAACTATTGACCTGTAACTATATACACAATCTAGTCTAGAGTTAAGCTATGTGATGCTATCCGTGAAACAGTCCCAGTGGCGCCATCTCTATGTGAGGCCCAGGACACATTATCCGACACCTATATACTTATTTTAGCTTGGAGATTAGCTATTCTTCCACACTACCCCGTGTGTAGGCTAAGATTTGGATACGTATAGACAAAAAAATTCAAATGTCATAGCCGTGATTTGAACCCCGAATCTCACCGTTTCGGTCCGCTTGCTCTTAACCACTGAGCTACCATGGCCAAATGCCTGCATGACACATTACCCAACTGATTTGAATTTTTCCAGGTAATTCACTAGGAGTTCTCAAACAATAAGACACGCACGGTTTGTGGCGACTTACTATGCTGTAAGTACATAAGTCCCAGGCGTAAAACAATTTTAGTTAAGTTTAGTTTTAAAAAACACTAAAAATGATTTAATTAGAAGTCGTTATTCATTTTTTCATCTCTTGGGCATACAAAGAGAACGAAATTTCAAAGACGTCACCTAGACAGCCAGTTTTAAAATATTCCTAGTAACTACAAGAAGATAATGTTTATCTTTATTAAACATAAGGTTTGGTTTGCAGGGGAAGTCGGTTGTATATGGATTGGCCGTGTGTGAAAGTGAATCAGCAATGGACGAAGACGTGGGAAAAGCTCATTTCATATTGATGGTTATGGCAGTGAGGTTAATGAGTACGCTGCTTGGTATCGCTTGGCGATCAACAACTTCTTTTAAACGGTGATTACTGCTGTACGTGGTTGACGCACGCTGACCAACTGGGGGCCTAAAAATGTGTTACCAGCTGCACTGCCTAATCCTCCACCACGGCAATCCCAACCCGAGCACTTCTTACATTATACCTCAAGTGTAAGTATTACACACTCCTGGGACTTAGTGGCCAGTTATATTCTCGCAGACGAATTTTGAATCTGCCACTTCCTTGTATCATCCAGATGATGTGGGCCATAACGAAGCTTATCCTAGGGAAGGTCTATTCGTCCCAAATAGTTCGTGCAGTCATTCTGAAGCTACCTGCACCACCATATTGAGTTTCTTGTCACTCAAAAAGTCTTAAATTATGTCGAAACATAAAGTAACCTGAACAGCTGTTTTGGCTTCCTGAAATCACAGCTATTTTCACTGGAAGTTTCCTGTTCACTTAATTCAGAGGATTCTTGAATATATTCATGGTTTTGAAGATATGAAAGTTATGAAGTATTACTGGGAGAATTTATTTTTCGTGGAATTAGCCGTTTCCGAGATAAATCGTGATTTTTAATGCAGCTATATCTGTACAGGTTTATCTCGATTAAGGCTAACTAACATTCCGTTTCAGAGATTGCTGCCCAGAGAGGGTCATATGAGTACAGACTTTAATCACAGCCTGTACCATTTATGGCTCAAGGAATCCGCGCTCATGTGGCCTTTCAGACAAACATCTTTTATTTCCGTGGCCGTGTTTTGTTATATCAGAATCTCGGTTATGGACCAACCACAAAAACGCTTGCTTCTTGCTCCAGCCCCATAAAACGCGGGAATCGTCCTCACTTTAAATCAATTTCCCCATCCACAATATCTCGCATTCAGAGATTCGAATGAAAAGTGTAGCCACGAAAATGTTCCAGGCTTGATTTATGCAGAAATGAGAATATATGTCTCGTAAAACTTTAATCTAAACAATGTTTCAGTCACATGAGTTTCTCTGCTGTTTTATTAGCACTTATTTCGTCTATGTCCTTCAAGATAAACATTATGTTATTGTAGTTACACGGGAATACAACAGACTAAGTGATGGTCAAATGTTTAAAAACAGGTTTCCTGGGTGACGTCTATGTAATTATCTTCTCTTTGCATAACCAACAGATAAAAAAATGAAGGTAGAATGGAATATGGGAATACAGTAGAGTTTAAGTGATAGTCAAATGTTTTAAAACTATTTGTCCAGGTGACGTCTTGGTGACTTCACCTGTATGTCCAAGAGATAAAGCAATGAAGACACAAGGGAATATATCAATACAGTACACTTTAAGTGATATCTAATATTTTAAAACGGTTGTCTAGGTGACGTCTTTAAAATTCCGTTCTCTTTAAATGTAACAGAGATAAAAGAATGAAGATAGAATGTAATTTGGGAATAAAGTAGACTTTAAGTGATAGTCAAATATTTTAAAACTGTTTGTCTAGGTGACGTCTAGTGACTCCACTCTGTATGTCCTAGAGATTAAAAAAATGAATGTGCAAGTAAATATGGGAACATAGTGGACTTTAAGTGATAGTCAAATGTTTTAAAATTGGATGTCTAGGTGACGTCTTTGTAATTCCGTTCTCGTTCTACGGTGTAGAGATAAAGAAAAAGAATGATTTTCTACTTGCGTAAAATATAAACATTGGAAATCCAAACCAATAACAAGAAATATCTCGGAAATGGTTCACTCCACGGAAAAATATATGGCATAAATTGTCTGATTTAACCAGGACTACATTTTTACACAGTAACAATTTATCTACCTCTTACTGTATCCTGGTTATGTTAGCATGTGCGGCTTCAAACCTGGCGGAAAACGGTCTTTCAATCCGAATATAAAAATGGGACACTAAGAACCACAACAATGACGCAAAGGTCATCCAGAATGAAGAGGAGTTCCCAGGACACACCAAGCGGGATTGCTCAGATGGTTCCGTTTGTAGCTCGCATTTGGGAACTCCGGATTCGATTCCCTTGGCAGATCTACGTGACCCATGGGTTTTTTCGGTTTTTTTGCTGGGTTTTCACTCGAATGCTGGGTAGGTGAATTACAGCCCCAAAAATTCCTCTCTCTCTCTCTTCCCATTATCATTTCATTCATCTCTCCTCTGGTGGCCTCCTTCAGGGTAGATGTGTCCGTGGTACGGCCACCCTTTGCCTTCAATCACCTCATCCTTCCTCTAGACTTGGACGTATAGGTAGCGTAGATGGTGGCGTGTCTGCCTCACGTTCAAGAGGTCCCATGTTCGAATCTCGGTCAGGGTTAGTTACCTGGATAAGGTTTTCCCGCGGTTTCCCTTATCCTCACAGACGAATGTCAGGTAACTAAGCTTCATGGACGCTGGACTCATTTGAGCATCATTTCACCCAATTCATTTACCGTCCGATATGACAACGTTGGAAGATGTAAACTACAAAAATGGAGCAAGACTGGAACACTTTGCCGAGTTCCTTCGGTAGCGTAGTTAGGTTCAATGTAATCCGAGGGCATTTTGAAGAGTTCCAACATGTATATTTTAAGTTTTCATTAAAATTTTGAATATAAAGCATTTTCATCAAAACTATTGCCGCCATTTTTTAGAAAATAAAAAATTGCCAAAAATATTCCATAAAAAGTGTAGTCAGGATTGAACTTTCCGTGTTACCTGCTCTAATGATGCTCAACTTAAAATTCCAATTATGGTACTTCACCAAACGTTTTAAAAATGGTTTACTCCACTTTCTGAAACGCTTTTGTAAGGAAAGTCGCCTGATTGTATAAGTTAATTTTTCGTTCAAACGCAATCTTTTGTTTCTTCCTCCTTTCATAACATTCGAATATCGCAAATGCGTCTCACGCTTGTCTCAAACACGAAGCGGTTCTGGAGAGAAACAAAAACGAAGCGAACATAATTTTAACTTCGGAGCTAGCTGGCTGGCTGGTTTAACAGTTATAAAAATAACCGGGGAGGCTTAACCAGCTGATGAAGGTAAAACCATCACAATCACGATCCTTTTCTTCCACGATGGTAGTAGTTACGGCGAAACATAATAAACGAGAATAAAAGAAAAAAAGGACGCAGGTATTCAAAAATGGCTCAAGTAACATTCCGTAATTAGAATATTTTTCGCCAGTGAGAAGGGAACTCTTGATGGAGGTGAATAGAGAGCTCATTATGCAGTCTAGAGCTGGTTATTTACGTGATACAATCTTGATGTTACAGTTCATTGAAAGTAATAATTATTCTCCGCAATATTTTACGATTAAGATGAACAGGGATTAGAAATTACTTAGCTAACTCTCCAACTAAAATTATTCGTGTAATTTCTACATTACGCGCCTCTGTAGTGTGGGTAGTATCGCGTCTGCCTCATGATCAAGAGGTCCCCAGTCCGAATCTCAGTTAGGTGTTACCCCTTAAGCTGAAAGATGAATATCTGGGAACTCTAAGCTCTATGTAACCTGTACTCACTTGTTCATTCTATTCATCGTCCGATATGATAGGTTCGAGGTTTTCTCTTATCTTGAAAGAAAAATGTATGGTAACTCTAAGCTCTCTGTAAATTGCAGTCATTTGGACATTTCATTCGTCGTACGATATGAACTAACATTTTAGGTTTTCCCTTATCCTGAAAGATGATGCCTGGTAATAACGCTTTATGTACCCTGTACTCATTTGAACATTATTACATTCATCATCCGATAAGAGTTTATGTTGGATGTTTTCTCTTATGCTGAAAGATGAATGTCTGATAACAAAGCTCTATGTACCCTGTACTAATTTGAACATCATTTCATTCATCGTCCGATATGACTTAACATTGGAGGTTTTCTGTTATCCTGAATCATGAATGTCTAGTAACTCTAAGCGCTATGTACCCTGTACTCATTTGAACATAATTTCATCCATTGTCCGATATGACTTAACGTTGGAAGTTTTCTCTTATCCTACATCATGAATTTCTAGTAACTCTAAGCTCTATGTACTCTGTACTCATTCGAACATCATTTCATCCATCGTCCGTATGACTCAACTCTGGAGGTTTCTCTTATTGTGAAAGATGAACGTCTGATGATGAAACAACTCAATCTTATATTCTGTTAGCTTAATGTAGTAGTTCCATTGTTGGTACTCATGGTTCCCACCTGTGAGGACCAGGCAAATTCAGACATGTTCATCCCCTACCGCGCTGCAATGGAGGTAATACGCGAGGAACAATACGCGGCATTGAAATTCTGCTTTCGTCTAAAGAAATTTTCAGTTGAGGCCTATACGACATTACAGGAGGCAAATGGAAAGTCCGTTCTTCCCTACAGCACAGCTCGAAGACGGTTTAAAATGTTTAAAGAGGGGAGACAATTTCAAAGGATCCGGTGCTCCAGTCACTTGATCTTATGAAAGAAAACATCAACACTGCTGCTGCCATTATGAGAAAGGATGGACGAATTAAGTAACAACACTTTCTGAAATACTGAACATTTCATTGGGTGCCACCCACACGTTGGTGACAGAAACATTACACATGAGACGTATTTGTGCGCGATGGGTTCCAAGACTATTGATTCCCGAACAAAAGACATTCACCTGCAGGTCTGCATGCAGTTAAAGCTGATGCTAGAGGATGATCCGTTGTTTCTTTCAAAGTAATCACTCCTTTGTACCAATTTGTACTAATTTGCTTTGTACCACTTTTGGTTCTCAGTTTTGTAGTCTCTCGGCAAAAACTCGCGTTACGAAAATGTATCTTTCTGTTTGTTTCCGGTCAGGGTATTATTGACGTTTCGTTTGTTGGTAGCCTTCTGCTGTTTGATGCATCGATTTTAAACTAGCTTTGCGATGAGCTAGCCAGTCAAAACTTTAAACATAGCTCTTAAGTTGATGGCTTTAAGCAAGGCTATATTGTCTGCAGAGGATAGAAGTATTTAAGTTGGGTCTCCCTGGATTCCTGTTTTACGGAATAGATAAGTTAATTTCTTGTGTGAAATTAGCCTTAATGTACATACAGGAAACATCTGGAAGAGTTGAGATAGGTGGCGATTATAGATGTGTTTACAACATGCGACACTAGCGCCGCATCTAGCTCCAGACGGCAATTATAAACATTGTGGCATATGTTTTTTTGTTTTAAAACTTTTACTGCTGATAGAGCGTGAGAGAATGATGTTAGCGAAGTCCTGGGTTGGATTTACGTACCGCACACTTTTTAGTTTAAGAGATAAAAATGAATAACGACATTGCTTTTTAGAAAAGAATCAATAGAAAATGTCCTCCGTCGTCTAAGCTCCCGAAGTGGCGGGTTCGGAGGGTAATGGACTTTTTTCGGGCATCTAATCATTAGTATGCCTTCCTTGGAAGGGAAGTAAAGCCGGTGTACATGTCAAGCTGGCATGTTTCCATGGTGAAACAGCATTAAGAGCAGGCGGGCGGAGACCACGTAATACATGACACACAAATTCTTATAAAAATCTTCCTCCTTATTTATTTCCTTTATTATTTATTTCCTTACATATTTCTCTGCTCATTTATTTATTAACATTTAGGGTGTCACATGTTTTTCCGTTGTGATTATTATTAATAGGATTTCCTGGGTGGAACACATTTCACAGCGATTTGCGTCCAGTTGGAAATAAACACTGGGTGCCAACAATTACGGTGCGAGCGAAGTGAGATCGCTGCAACGTATTATTCCGCTTGGTTTTTGTTTTCTCCTGCTAGGTCCCAACATTATCAAGGCAAAAGAACACCACTTCCAAAAACTTCAACACGACTGTCAAAAACTGCGAGAAGGTGTCTCGTTATTTTATACAGCTTCTAAACTTTGCTATCATTTAAATGGAATTAAAGCAAGAACGGGGAAAAATCTGATGTATGCTGTACTAAATGACCCTCTGTACCCTTGTACAGCGATATATTGCTCTATTTCCTTCAAGATAATCATTATCTTATTGCAGGTACAAGGGAGTACAGTAGACTTTAACTGATAGTCAAATGTTTTGGCGATATTTTTGTATGTGCAAATAAAAAAGAGTACAAAGGAAGGGTCAAGGGAATACAGTAGACTAAGTGTTAGGCCAATGCTTAAAAACTGGTTGCCTATTTGACGCCGTTGAAATTGCGTTCTCTTTGTATGTTCAAGAGATAAAAAATAAAGGTACAAGGGTATATGGGAATATAGTAGACTTTAAGTGATAGTGAAATGTTTTAAAACTGGTTCCCTAGTTGACGCCTTTGAAATTGCGTTCTCTTTGTATGTTTAAGAGATAAAACGATGAAGGTACAAGGGTATATGGAAATACAGTAGACTTTAAGTGATAGTCAAATGTTTTAAAACTGGTTCCCTAGTTGACGTCTTTGAAATTGCGTTCTCTTTGTATGGCCAAGAGATAAAACGATGAAGGTACAAGGGTATATGGAAATACAGTAGAGTTTAAGAGATAGTCAAATGCTTAAAACTGGTTTTCTAGGTGACGTCTTTGAAATGTCGTTCCCTTTGTATGTTCAAGAGATATAAACATGAAGGTACAAGGGTATATGGGAATGAACTAGAGTTTAAGTGATAGTCAAATGCTTTAAAACTGGTTGCCTAGGTGCGGTCTTTGAAATTGCGTTCTCTTTGTATGTTCAAGAGATAAAACAATGAAGGTACAAAGAAATATGGGAATACAGTAGAGTTTAAGTGATAGTCAAATGCTTTAAACCTGGTTGCCTAGGTGATGTCTTTGAAAGTGCGTTCTCTTTGTATGTTCAAGAGATAAAACAATGAAGGCACAAAGAAATATGGGAATACAGTAGACTTTAAGTGATAGTCAAATGTTTTAAAACTGGTTGCCTAGGTGACGTCTTTGAAATTGCGTTCTCTTTGTATGTTCAAGAGATAAAACAATGAAGGTACAAGGAAATATGATAATACAGTAGACTTTAAGTGATAGTCAAATGTTTTAAAACTGGTTGCTTAAGTGACGTCTTTGAAATTGCGTTCTCTTTGTATGTTCAAGAGATAAAAAAATGAAGGTACAAGGGGATATGGGAATGCAGTAGACTTTAAGTGATAGACAACTGATTTAAAACCGGTTGCCTAGGTGACGTCTTTGAAATTGCGTTCTCTTTGTATGTTCAAGAGATAAAACAATGAAGGTGCAAGGAAATATGGGAATACAGTAGACTTTATGTGATAGTCAAATGTTTTAAAACTGGTTGTCTAGGTGACGTCTTTGAAATTGTGTTCTCTTTGTATGTTCAAGAGATAATATAATGAAGGTACAAGGAAATATGAGAATACAGTAGACCTTAAGTGATAGTCAAATGTTTTAAAACTGGTTGCCTAGGTGACGTCTTTGAAATTGTGTTCTCTTTGTATGTTCAAGAGATAATATAATGAAGGTACAAGGGGATATGGGAATGCAGTAGACTTTAAGTGATAGTCAAATGTTTTGAAACTGGTTGCCTAGGTGACGTCTTTGAAATTGTGTTCTCTTTTTATGTTCAAGAGATAAAACAATGAAGGTACAAGGGGATATGGGAATACAGTAGACTTTAAGTGAGAGTCAAATGATTTAAAACTGGTTGCCGAGTTGATGTCTTTGATAGGTCGTTACCTTTGCATGGCCAAGAGATAAGAAAGTGAACAAGTGTTGGAAAAGTCAGAAAAATAATCAGGATTATCACCGAGATGTATTTTTACGAGATGTACATTTGTTGTGTAGTAATATTTTGTCCAGCTCTTACAATTTACCATTTATACAAAAGTCATTCAGAATGAAGAGGTTTTGAAAATATAAAAAAGCGATAAAATTACGTAAAGAAAACAGTGATTTACATAAAAGTGGCTCTTGTTTCTAATTATTTGGAAAGCCAAAAAATATTATTGCCTCAAGTAGAACATTGCAAAACCCGAGAAATTGCCAGGAATGTGGTATCTGTCCAGTAACATTATACAAGAAAATAATCGTGTGTCAACTGTCAGTTAACAGTTCCCAAGAAGAAATCACTACATATCTCAACGGCGATTTGTCATCATCTCCTCTTTCTAATATACTGGATTACTGGAAAACAAATTCAACATCTACAAAACTAATTATTTGTGTATTCCACCTGCAACAGTTTACTCTGAAAGACTATTTATTACAGCACGACTCACATGTGACAGAAAAAGAAGTAGACTTGACCCCGAAAGAGTGAAAATGTTAGTATTTTTGAACAAAAACGTACGAAAGTAGACTTTTTTGCTTTTAAATGTCTAATGTACAGTTTAAAAATAAGAACACTAATGGTTTTAAGTTTTGCCTCATTAAATATGTGCATCAATTTAATTTTATTGGCATTACACAGTTCTGCCAACATTCTATTTTGTATTGAAACTAGAAGTGGGAATAATGGAATCGACTATCAAGGAAAACTGGTATCAACCCCTCACTAATTCAGTAAACAAACTTTAATCACTCGAAAGGATTTTTATTCAGTTGTTTCCAGCATTCGTGGGGTAGGTGTTTTTATATCTACTCGTTTAATTAAAGTGAGCCAAGTGCCACATTTTATTATTTACGTTCTTAATGTCAACTGTTTATGACATTTTTCTTGGAAATGTACGAACAGTTCCGCAATTGCCTGTACAGTAAATAATAAGGGAAACAAGCACAAAATACTCCAATTGTTCGTGGAAAGATAATAGGCTACAACTGTGAGGTACTGTTTCTTCTTTCTGCGCATGCGTTGTAATACACAGGTGTTGCGAAGTGAACTATGTCATCATTTATGTCTCGGTATGTATCATTTAACGAACTATCTCTATGTAACTTAGGAACTGGCAGTAAAACCTTCACATGGTTTTCGATCGACATTCTTCAATAAGCTACATATATCGTATACCCTAGATGAGCACTTGTTTTACCACATATCTCCTTATAGGGAGATGGGAATGCAAAGAGAATGGAATGTCAAGAGCCAATACATAACAACGGTTGCTAATGCCATCTCTATAAACCTCGATTAAGCCAAGGAAGGTAGAAGTATATAGTTGGTATACTTGGTTATATACATGCCGTCTCTACATGCACACAGGTGCATTTGTTAGTTTCTGGATAACCCAGATTTTCATTGTGGGAACGGCCCTGGTCTCAGTTTATGGGAATAAACCATCTTTTTGTAGTTTTACGTCCTCCAACGTTAACACATATCGGACGATGAATGAAATAATGTTCAAATGAGTAAAGGGTACATAGAGCTTAGCGTTACCAGGCATTCATCTTTGAGGATAAGAGAAAACCTCCATCGTTAACACATATCGGACGATGAATGATATAATGTTCAAATGAGCAAAGAGTACATAGAGCTTAGAGTTACCAGGCATTCATCTTTCAGGATAAGAGAAAACCTCCAACGTTAACACATATCGGACGATGAATGAAATAATGTTCAAATGAGTAAAGGGTGCATATAGCTTAGAGTTACCAGGCATTCATCTTTCAGGATAAGAGAAAACCTCCAACGTTAAGTCATGTCGGACAATGAATGAAATAATATTCAAATGAGTAAAGGGTATATAGAGCTTAGAGTTAACAGACATTCATCTTTCACAATAAGGAAAAACCTCCGACGTTAAGCCATATCTGACGATGAATGAAATGCTGTTCAAATTAATACAGGGTATTCAGAGCTTAGAGTTAACAGACATTCATCTTTCAGAATAAGGAAGAGCCTCCAACGTTAAGCCATATCTGACGATGAATGAAATGCTGTTCAAATTAATACAGGGTATTCAGAGCTTAGAGTTACCAGGCATTCATCTTTCACAATAAGGAAAAATCTCCAACGTTAAGCCATATCTGACGATGAATGAAATGCTGTTCAAATTAATACAGGGTATTCAGAGCTTAGAGTTAACAGACATTCATATTTCAGAATAAGGAAAGACCTCCAACGTTAAGTCATAGCGTACGATGAATGAAATGATGTTAAAATGAGCCCAGGATCCATAGAGCTTAAGAGTTACCAAACATTCGTCTTTCAGAATAAGGGAAAACCCCGGAAAAAGCCTTATCCAGGTAACTCACCCTGACCGATATTCGAACTCGGGAACTCTTGAGCGTGAGGCAGACACTACCACCACGCTACCGAGGCGGGCATAAACGAGGTTCTACTGGGAATAGATAATCTCAAACATACTAAAATGTCGAATACATATTTTGTCA
This sequence comes from Mantis religiosa, assembly GCA_030765055.1. NCBI lineage: Eukaryota > Metazoa > Arthropoda > Insecta > Mantodea > Mantidae > Mantis > Mantis religiosa. Next base: position 288,594,938 of record CM060950.1, read on the forward strand.
TTACTTCGTTTAGTTCACAGAAAATAACTTATACTGAAATAAAGGAATTTTAACACCAATTAAGTAAATCACAAATTAATTTGAATAAAATTATAATTCAATTTAAAACAAAATGTCACTATAAACCCTGTAAGGCATATTAATGCGCAATGAAGAGGTTTCCTTTAAAGAAAGAATTTTTCCCTTATTCAAAACATTAATGTAACTATATTTTCCGAAAAGGATATTAGGGCTTTTGCACAGTAACTTTTATTCATGTGTACCAACTTTCAAGTAAATAACTTAAAATTAAAATAGAAGGTTTTACCAGGGTTTAATGCGGAGATGCATTAGGGAAGAATAAAATTGCGGGTATGGGGAAAGACAATTTAATATGGAACTGCAAACACAGCCAAAATATAAACAGATGTACATATTTCCTTGCTATATATTTTGACGGCATTAATGAATGCAAGTGTACAAAATATTCTTAAAACACATATTCCTCTATATACTTCAATATAAACATGACCTTATTGTTGTAACAAGGTAACACAGTAGACTAAGTGATAGTCAAAAGTTTTAAAACTGATTGTCTAGGTGACATGTTTGAAATTGCGTTCTCTTTGTACGTCCAAGAGATAAAAAATGAATGTACAGGGGAATATAGGAATACAGTAGACTGTAAGTGATAGTCTAATGCTTTAAAACTGATTGTCTGTGTGAGGTTTTTATAATTCCGTACCCTTTGTATGTCCAAGATACAAAAAATGAAGGTTTAACGGAATAAGGGAATACAGTAGATTTTAAGTGATAGTCTAATGCTTTAAAACTGGTTGTCTATGTCAGCTTTTTGTAATTCCGTACTCTTTGTATGTCCAAGATACAAAAAATGAAGGTTTAAGGGAATAAGGGAATACAGTAGATTTTAAGTGATAGTCTAATGCTTTAAAACTGGTTGTCTATGTGAAGTTTTTGTAATTCCGTACTCTTTGTATGTCCAAGATACAAAAAATGAAGGTTTAAGGGAATATGGGAATACAGTAGACTAAGTGATAGTCAAATGTTTTAAAACTGTGTCTAAGTGACATCTTTGTAATTCCATTCTATTTGTATGTCCAAGAGATAAAAAGTGAAGGTACAAAGGATTATGTGAATACAGTAGACTTTAAGTGATAGTCAAATATTTTAAAACTGGTTATCTAGGTGACGTCTTTGTAATTCTGTCCTCTTTGTATATCCAAGATATAAAAATGAAGGTAAAAGGGACTATGGGAACACAGTAGACTAAGTGGTAGTGTAGTGCACTAAAATGAAGGTACAAGGAAATATGGGAATGCAGTAGACTAAGTGATAATCTAATGTTTTAAAGCTGGTTGTCTAAGTAATGTCTTTGTAATTCCGTACTCTCTGTATGTCCAAGATATAAAGAAAAGAAGGTACAAGGGAATATGAGAGTACACTAGACTAAGTGATAATCTAATGTTTTAAAACTGGTTGTTTAGGTGACGTCTTTGTAATTCCGTACTCTCTGTAAGTCCAAGAGATAAAAAGTGAAGGTACAAGTGAATATGTTTTCTTTTTCTTTCTTTTTTTTTTTTGGTAATTTACTTCTTCCAACATTAAGTCATATCGGACGATGAATTGAATACGTGAAATGTTGCTCAAATGAGCCCAGCTTAAAGATACCGGACATTCGTCTTTCAGGATAACGGAAAACCCCGGAAAAACCCTTATCCCGGTAACTCACCCATACTGAGATTCGAAATCGGGACTTCTTGAACGTGAGGCAGACACTACCGCCATGCTACCAAAGCGGGCATAAACGAGGTTCTACTAGGAATACATAATCTCAAACATAATATAATTTCGAATACATATTTTATCATTACTTCGTTTAGTTCACAGAAAATTAATTTTTTCTGAAATAAAGGAATTTTAACACCAATTAAATAAGCGCCAAACTAATTTGAATAAAGTTATAATTCACTTTAGCAGAAAATGTCACTATCATCTCTGTGAAACATATGAATGCACAAAGAAGAGTTTTTTAAGAAATATTTTCTTTCGCTTAATCAAAACACTAACTCTATTTTGCAAAAAAAAAAAAAAAAAAAAAAAAAAAAAAAAAAAAAAAAATTAGGGCCATTGCAAAGTCATTTTTATTCATATGTACCAATTTTCAAGTAAATCACTTAACATTAAAAATGAAGGGTTTACAAAGGTGTAATATGAAGGTGCACTGGGGAAGAATAAAATTGTGGTTATGGGAAAAGACAATTTAATGTGGAACTGCAAACGCAGCCAAAATGTAAACAGATGAACATTTCACCTTGCTATACATATTGACGGCATTAATGGATGCAAGTGTATAAAATATTTTAAAAGGACTTATTCCACTACATACTTCAAAATAAACATTACTTTATTGTTGTTACAAGGAAAAACAGTAGCCTAATTGATAGTCAAATGTTCTAAAATTGTGTCTAGGTGACATCTTTGTAATTCCATTCTATTTGTATGTCCAAGAGATAAACAGATGAAGTTACAAGGGACTATGGGAATACAGTAGACTAAGTGGTAGTCAAATGTTTTAAAACCGTGTCTAGGTGACATCCGTTAAAACTCCAATTTCTTTGTGTGGAATATTAATCATTTGAGCCTATTTTATGCATAAAATCTGACACGAGGAGGCAGTGCGCTAATGAAAACACTATGTTCTTAACTACTACTAAATGTTAAGGAAAATGTAAGATAATTACAAAATTCAATTAAGCGTTAAACAGTATCTGATGTAAGAAGCACAGGCTTCCAGTTACAGTAGCAAAACGGATGTATCAACCACTGCGCATAAAACGCTTAACGATTGTTTTTCCCCGTCTTTATACTGCGCTAATTAATTCCGGTTTCCCTAATATTTAATTAACCTGAGAAATTCCCTCGTAAACTTGGAGTGTGATCTTTTTGTTTAATTTATTGTTGTGAAGGGAAATAAAATTAAAGACACGAAACATATATGTGATGCACTGTTCCCTTCCATTGTTTAGCATCGACACACAGCAAGTAGAACAAGTTTGCATACGAGACGCACGTTCCGCTTGTTGTACAAGCAGAGTAACTCCATCTCTGAGACGTACGGTGCACGGAAAGAGGTAACAATTGTCAACCAAAGAGGGTAAACTGTCGAATAACTGCATTCATCTCCCCATTTTTACACAAATTTAAATGAACTGAACCTTCAGTAAATACTGTAGTAGAAGGTACAGTAGAATAAACCGATGCTCAGATGTCTTTAAGTGAACAGCTATGAAATGACAAATTCGTTTCTTGCATTAAGTCCAGACCATATTTCAAGCAACTATTTGAAAATTTAGAACAAGATATCTGGGAAAACTTAAATGACATCACAAAGTCTATTTGATTTAATCTCTTACGTTTTACCATTTAACTAAGATCTATTTATCCTGCACTTATTCGAACATCATTTCATTCATCGTTGAAGGTTTTCCCTTACCCTGAAAGATGGAGGTCTGGTATCTCTAAGATCTATGTACCATGTACTCATTTGAACATCATGTTATTCATCTTCTGATATGACTTAACGTTGGAGGTTTCCTCTTATCCTGAAAGATGAATGTCTGGTAGCTAAGCTCTATGTATCCTGTATTCATTTGAGCATCATTTCATTCATCGTCCGATGTGACTTAACGTTGGTGGTTTTCTGTCATTCTGCAGATGAATGTCTGGCAACGCTAGGCTCTATGTACCCTGTACTCATTTGAACATCATTTTATTGATCATCCGATATGACTTAACGTTGGACGTTTTCTCTTATCCTGAAAGACGAATGTCTGTTAACTAAGCCTTATGAATCCTGTACTCATTTAAGCATTATTTCATTCATCGTCCGATATGACCTAACGTTGGAGGTTTTCCCTTATCCTCAAAGATGAATGGTAGTTCTAAGCCCTATGTACCCTGTACTCGAACATAATTTCATTCATCATCCGATATGACTTAACGTTGGAGGTGTTTCGTTATCCTGAAAGATGAATGCCTGGTAACTCTGAGCTCTATGTTCCCTGTACTCATGTGAGCATCTTTTCATTCATCGTCCGATATGACTTAACGTTGGAGGTTTTCCCTTATCCTCAAAGATGAAAGGTAACCCTAAACTCTATGTACACTGTACTCATTTGATCATAATTTCATTCATCGTCCGATATGGCTTAACGTGGGAGGTTTTTCCTTATCATGAAAGATGAATGTCTGATAACAAAGCTCTATGTACCCTGTACTTATTTGAACATCATTTCTTTCATTGTCCGATATGACTTAACGTTAGAGGTTTTCTCTTATACTGAAAGATGAATGTATGGTAACTCTAGGCTCTATTTACCCTGTACTTCTTTGAATCATGAATGTCTGATAACTCTAAGCTCTATGTGCCCTGTACTAATTTGTACATCATTTCATTGATCGTCCGATATGACTTAACGGTGGTGGTTTTCTCTTATCCTGAAACATGAATGTCTGTTAACTGTAAGCTCTATGTACCCTGTACTGATTTGAACACCATTTCATTCATCGCCCGATATGACTTAACGTTGGAGGTTTTCTCTTATCCTGAGTGATGAACGTCTGATAACTCTAAGATTTATTAACCCAGTACTCATTAGAACTTCACTTTATTGATCGTTCGATATGACTTAACGCTGGAGGTTTCCTCTTATCCAGAAAGATGAATGTCTGGTAAATCTAAGCTCTATGTACCCTGTACTAATTTGAACCTCCCTTCATTAATCGTCCGATATGTCTTAACGTTGGAGGTTTTACCTTATCCTGAAAGATGAATATCTGATATCTCTAAGCTCTATGTACCCTTTACTCATTTGAACATCATTTCATTCATCGTCCGATATGACTTAACGTTGGAAGTTTCTCTTATCCTGAAAGATGAATGTCTGTTAACTGTAAGCTCTATGTAACCTGTACTCATTTGAACATCATTTCATTCATCGTCCGGTATGACGTAACTTTGGAGGTTTTTTCTTAACCTGAAAGATGAATGTCTGGTAAATCTAAGTTCAGTGTACCCTGTACTAATTGGAACATCATTTCATTCGTCGTACGATATGACTTAACGTGGAGGTTTTCCCTTATCCTAAAGGATGTAGGTCTGTTATATCTAAGCTCTATATACCCTGCACTCATTTCAACATCATTTCATTTATCGCCCTCTATGACTTAAGGTTGGAGGTTTTCTCTTATCCTGAAAGATGAATTTCTGGTAATTCTAAGCTCTATGTACCTTGTACCCATTTGAAGACCATTTCATGCATGGTGTGGAATGACCTAACGCTGGACTTAAATGACTTAATGTCCACGTTATTTTGTTTTATTTGTTGTAATGTTAGCGCACGCAGGTTTCTTGTTTTATTTGTAATGTTGTTAGGATTGTTACTATTCTGTAAGAAGTTCGGCTGTTTATTTAGTCGATTTATCGAGATACGAGAGTAAAACACGGAGACGATTCCATGTGAAACAAGTGAAATACCGTAATGCCTTATTTTATGGCACATTTGTTCATTAATCACTTTCGCGTTAATGAATTTCTTGGGTAAATATATTTTGTATCTATTATTGGCTTATTTAAACCATTTTTGGGGAAAGAATTTGAAAACAAAACATAGGTAACATAAAATTAGAGTCGTGTAGAAGTGTTTGTGAAAAAGTCTGATCTTCAGTTTATAATAGCAGCCGTGTTTTGTTTTTCACAAAAGGAAAAGCTACTCGTGGTAATAAATTGGACCCAAATGAGCCCCACGCACAAATATGTGGCCTTCGAGGAGTACTTATATTGCCTTTAATATGTAATTATGGTGCCGCGTGATGCATTACGTGGTAGCGCAAGATGGAAACATATTCAATTCGTAACTTTTCTGTAGTCCAGATTAAATGCTGAATTATCTCAATGTGCTTATCTTCCTATCAATTCAGATTAATACAAGTTTATTTTGGTGGAATTTCTTTCATTACTTCTTTTTCGCTTCTTTTTTATACTTTTAACATACACAAAACTTTTCTTAAAATATCTGCTTCTGTATTTAAAAATATAGTTTGGAGTAAGGTTGCAATAGAGCTTTAAAGTGCAATATTATTTCTCCTGTATTTCTGCCGTTAGGTGGAAGAGATTCTTTACAATATAAAAAGACTATCAGACTGAACACCTGTTTGTGGTCACGTCTGAGGCTCAACAGGTAAGTGACATCACTTACTGTCCTAGTCTTGCGAGAGAACGATGCAACTAATTTAGGCGGTTTGTAGCATACGATACTCCGGTAATGAGTTACTAATTATTAAATCATACAGTTACAGTTAGCTACAAGTTAAAATTGATACCGATACACAATTCGCCTTATATTTTAAAGTTCTGTTTACAGCTACACGACATATGTCGTCTGTACGCAGTTATATCATTAAAACAAAGGAACGAAAGTAAATAAACTGTGGGACGACATTCAAATGAATGTATGTTCAACAACTGAAGACATTGAAACTATAATTTACGACGCCAGGATCACTATGAACTTTACGTGACCTATTTTCCTCTATTTCCACCAATTTACGTCCTCCAACGTAAAGTCATATTGTACGAAAATAAAATGTTCAAAAGAGTACAAAGTACAAGGAGCTTAAGGTTACCAGACATTCATCTTTCAGGATAAGAGAAAATCTCCAAACTTAAGCCATATCGGACAATGAATGAAATGATTTTCGAATGAGTACAGGGTACATAGGGCTTAGAGTTACCAGACATTTATGTTTCAGGATAAGGGAAAAGCTCCAACGTTAAGAGATATCGGACGATGAATGAAATGACGTTCAAATGAGTACAGGGTACATAGAGCTTAGGGTTACCAGAAACTCATCTTTCAGGATAACAGAAAACCTCCAAAGTTAAGTCATATCGGATGCTCAATGAAATTATGTTTAAATGAATAAAGAGTTAATAGATCTTAGAGTTACCAGACGTTCATCTCTCTTTATAAGAGAAAACCTCCACCGTGAATTCATATTGAACGATCAATGAAATGATGTTCAAAGTAGCACAGGGTACATAGATCTTAGAGTTACCAGACATTTATCTTTCAGGATAAGAGAAAACCTCCAACTTTAAGTCATATCGAACGATCAATGAAATGATGTTCAAATGAGTACAGGGTACATAGAGCTTAGAGTAACCAGACAATCATCTTTCAATATAAGAGAAAACCACCAACGTTAAGTCTTATCGGACGATGAGTGAAATGATGTTCAAATGAGCACAGGGTACATAGAGCTTAGGGTTACCAGGTATTCATCTTTTAGAATAAGAGGAAACCTCCAACGTTAAGTGAAATTGGACGATCAATGAAATTATGTTCAAATGAGTACAAGGTTAATAGATCTTAGAGTTACCAGACATTCATCTTTCAGGATAAGAGAAAACCTCCAACTTTAAGTCATATCGGACGATGAATGAAATGATTTTTGAATGTGTACACGGTATATAGAGCTTAGAGTTACCGGGGATTCATGTTTCAGAGTAAGAGAGAACCTCCAAAGTTAATTCATATCGGACGATGAATGAAATGTGGTTCAAAAGAGTACAGGGTACATAGAGCTTAGAATTACCAGACTTTCATGTTTCAGGATAAGAGAAAACCTCCAACGTTAACACATATCGGACGATGAATGAAATAATGTTCAAATGAGTAAAGGGTACATAGAGCTTAGAGTTACTAGGCATTCATCTTTCAAGATAAGAGAAAACCTCCAACGTTAACACATATCGGACAATGAATGAAATAATATTCCAATGAGTAAAGGGTACATAGAGCTTAGTGTTAACAGACATTCATCTTTCACAATAAGGAAAAACCTCCAACGTTAAGTCATATCGGACGATGAATGAAATGATTTTTGAATGTGTACAGTGTATATAGAGCTTAGAGTTACCAGACAGTCATGGTTCAGAATAAGAGAAACCTCCAACGTTAATACATATCGGACGATGAATGAAATGTGGTTCAAAAGAGTACAGGGTACATAGAGCTTAGAATTACCAGACTTTCATGTTTCAGGATAAGAGAAAACCACCAACGTTAAGACATTTCGGACGATTAATGAAGGGAGGTTCAAATGAGTACAGGGCACATAGAGCTTAGATTTACCAGACATTCATCTTTCTGGATAAGAGGAAACCTCCAACGTTAAGTCATGTCGAACGATCAATAAAGTGATGTTATAATGAGTACTGGGTTAATAGATCTTAGAGTTATCAGACGTTCATCACTCAGGATAAGAGAAAACCCCCAACGTGAATTCATATCGAACGTTCAGTGAAATGATGTTCAAAGGAGTACAGGGTACGTAGATCTTAGAGTTACCAGACGTTCATGTTTCAGGATAAGACAAGACCTTCAACGTTAAGACATGTCGAACGATCAATAAAGTGATGTTATAATGAGTACTGGGTTAATAGATCTTAGAGTTATCAGACGTTCATCACTCAGGATAAGAGAAAACCCCCAACGTGAATTCATATCGAACGTTCAGTGAAATGATGTTCAAAGGAGTACAGGGTACGTAGATCTTAGAGTTACCAGACGTTCATGTTTCAGGATAAGACAAGACCTTCAACGTTAAGACATGTCGAACGATCAATAAAGTGATGTTATAATGAGTACTGGGTTAATAGATCTTAGAGTTATCAGACGTTCATCACTCAGGATAAGAGAAAACCCCCAACGTGAATTCATATCGAACGTTCAGTGAAATGATGTTCAAATGAGTACAGGGTACATAGAGCTTAGAGTTAACGGACATTCATGTTTCAGGATAAGACAAAGCCTCCAACGTTAAGTCATATCGGACGACGAATGAAATGATGTTCGAATGAGTACAGGGTACACAGAGCTTAGAGTTACCAGACATTCATCCCTCAGGATAAGAGAAAACCTCCAACGTTAAGTCATACCGGACGATGAATGAAATGATTTTCAAATGAGTACAGGGTGCATAAAGCTTAGAGTTACCAGACATTCATCTTTCAGGATAAGAGAAACCCTCCAATGCTAAGTCATACCGGACGATGAATAAAATGATGTTCAAATGAGTACAGGGTACATAGAGCTTAGACATACTAGGCATTCATCTTTCAAGGTAAGGAAAAACCTTGTAAAGTACTGATCATCCTAATGGATAGTCTTGAATATTTCAGCAGCGTTAAACAGCAAAATAATTATTTTGTAAATTACTGGTACATCGACTTATATAGTGCGATCCATATAAACCTGATCCGTTTAATAGGTCATAACTTTTGAACCAAGAATGGGACACATGTGTAACTTTGGGAGAATATAATCCACTATTCGGAATTTACATTACGCTATTTACATTTGAGAGAAAGTGTTGCCAGTGTTCTTCACCTGCATCTATGGATGTTTGCACTCGTCACACCATATTCTCTTAAGTTTTACGGAGATAATATAGAACTGAGAGAAGGTTGTTTCCAGGAACATGGCGCAACGTGTCACATCGTGTCATATAAAGACATCATGGAACTTGTAACCAGTTTATTTTATAATCGAATAATCTCAAAAGTCCTGTGGGCCCCCAGAACCCCTGACCTAACCTCACCGGATTTTTACATGTGGAGGATCGAAAATATAGTGTACAAGGATATGCCATGGGCAACTGATGTTCTCAAGGAGTCCATTCGAACTGATATAAGTAATATTGGCGAGGAAACGCTGCATAAAACTACAGAGAATATGGTGAGACGAGTGAAAAATTGTATAGATGCTGGTGGAGGACTCTTCCAACATTTTCTCTGATGTACGAGGGCTGTTCAATAAAGAATGATCAACATTTTTACGGTCATAATTTTTCACACTAAAATTCAATCTTATATTCTGTTAGCTTAATGTAGTTGTTCCATTGTTGGTACTCATGGTTCCCACCTGTGAGGACCAGGCAAATTCAGACATGTTCATCCCCTACCGCGCTGCAATGGAGGTAATGCGCGAGGAACAATACGCGGCATTGAAATTCTGCTTTCGTCTCAAGAAAATTTCAGTTGTGGCTTATACGACATTACAGGAGGCCGATGGAAAGTCCGTTCTTCCCTACAGCACAGCTCGAAGACGTTTTAAAATGTTTAAAGAGGGGAGACAATTTCAAAGGATCTGGTGCTCCAGTCACTTGATCTTATGAAAGAAAACATCAACAATGCTGCTGCCATTATGAGAAAGGATGGACGAATTAAGTAAGAACACTTTCTGAAATACTGAACATTTCATTGTGTGCCACCCACACGTTGGTGACAGAAATATTACACATGAGACGTATTTGTGCGCGATGGGTTCCAAGACTATTGATTCCCGAACAAAAGACATTCACCTGCAGGTCTGCATGCAGTTAAAGTTGATGCTAGAGGATGATCCGTTGTTTCTTTCAAAGTAATCACTACTTTGTACCAATTTGTACTAATTTGTTTTGTACCACTTTTGCTTCTCAGTTTTGTAGTTTCTCGGCAAAAACTCGCATTACGAAAATGTATCTTTCTGTTTGTTTCCGGTCAGGGTATTATTGACGTTTCGTTTGTTGGTAGCCTTCTGCTGTTTGATGCATCGATTTTAAACTAGCTTTGCGATGAGCTAGCCAGTCAAAACTTTAAACATAGCTCAAAGGTTGATGGCTTTAAGCAAGGCTATATTGACTGCAGAGGATAGAAGTATTTAAGTTGGGCCTCGCCTGGATTCGTGTTTTACGGAATAGATAAGTTAATTTCTTGTGTGAAATTAGCCTTAATGTACATACAGGAAACATCTGGAAGAGTTGAGACAGGTGGCGATGATAGATGTGTATACAACATGCGACACTAGCGCCGCATCTAACTCCAGACGGCAATTATAAACATTGTGGCATATGTTTTTTGTTTTAAAACTTTTACTGCTGATAGAGCGTGCGAGAATGATGTTAGCGAAGTCCTGGGTTGGATTTACGTACCGCACACTTTTTAGTTTAAGAGATAAAAATGAATAACGACATTGCATTTTAGAAAAGAATCAATAGAAAATGTTCTCCGTCGTCTAAACTCCCGAAGTGGCGGGTTCGGAGGGTAATGGACTTTTTTCCAGCATCTAATCATTAGTATGCCTTCCTTGGAAGGGAAGTAAAGCCGTTGGACCCGTTTCGTAGATATACGGTTTTCAAAAGCACCTCAAGTCTGTTAGAGGTCTATTAGCAAATTAAGGTGGTCTTTCATTCAGAAAAATTATGACAAATTGTCGAACAATTTAAGATTTTACACGCTAAGTGTAGTGTGGACATTTTTTTAAAATCTGTGATATATACTTGGAGAATCCTGATCACAAACTGCAAATATATTAAAAATGTAGCATCAATTTGAAAAATTCAATGCCAAATAGTAAACCCTAATGGTTTATCGGAAAAAAATATATATACAGTTGGAGAAATTAATGTCAAGCTGGTATGTTTCCATGGTGAAACAGGGTTAAGAGCAGGCGGGCGGAGACCATGAAATGCATCGCACACAAATTCTTTTAAAAATCTACCTCCTTATTTATTTCCTTATATATTTATTTACTTACATATCTATTTGCTCATTTATTTAATAACATTGAGGGTGTCACATATTTTTCCGTTGTGATTATTATTTATAGGATTTCCTGGGTGGAACATATTTCACAGCGATTTGCGTCCAGTTGGAATTAAACACTGGGTGACAACAATTACGGTGCGAGCGAAGTGAGATCGCTGCAACGTAATATTCCGCTTCGTTTTTGTTTTCTATTGCTAGGTCCAAACATTATCAAGGCAAAAGAACACCACTTCCAAAAACTTCAACACGACTGTCAAAAACTGCGAGAAGGTGTCTCGTTATTTTATACAGCTTCTAAACTTTGCTATCATTTAGATGGAATTAAAGCAAGAACGGGGAAAAATCTGATGTATGCTGTACTAAATGACCCTCTGTACCCTTGTACAGAGATATATTGCTCTATTTCCTTCAAGATAATCATTATCTTATTGCAGGTACAAGGGAGTACAGTAGACTTTAACTGATAGTCAAATGTTTTGGCGATATCTCTGTAAGTGCAAATAAAAAAGTGTACAAAGGAAGGGTCAAGGGAATAAGGGAATACAGTAGACTAAGTGTTAGTCCAATGTTTAAAAACTGGTTGCCTAGTTGACGCCGTTGAAATTGCGTTCTCTTTGTATGTTCAAGAGATAAAAAGTGAAGGTACAAGGGTATATGGAAATATAGTAGACTTTAAGTGATAGTGAAATGTTTTAAAACTGGTTCCCTAGTTGACGCCTTTGAAATTGCGTTCTCTTTGTATGTTCAAGAGATAAAAAGTGAAGGTACAAGGGTATATGGAAATACAGTAGACTTTAAGTGATAGTCAAATGCTTTAAAACTGGTTCCCTAGTTAACGCCTTTGAAATTGCGTTCTCTTTGTATGGCCAAGAGATAAAACGATGAAGGTACAAGGGTATATGGAAATACAGTAGAGTTTAAGTGATAGTCAAATGCTTAAAACTGGCTTTCTAGGTGACGTCTTTGAAATGTCGTTCCCTTTGTATGTTCAAGAGATATAAACATGAAGGTACAAGGTTATATGGGAATACACTAGAGTTTAAGTGATAGTCAAATGTTTTAAACCTGGTTGCCTAGGTGACGTCTTTGAAATTGCGTTCTCTTTGTATGTTCAAGAGATAAAACAATGAAGGTACAAAGAAATATGGGAATACAGTAGACTTTATGTGATAGTCAAATGTTTTAAACCTGGTTGCCTAGGTGACGTCTTTGAAATTGCGTTCTCTTTGTATGTTCAAGAGATAAAACAATGAAGGTACAAAGAAATATGGGAATACAGTAGAATTTAAGTGATAATCAAATGTTTTAAAACTGGTTGCCTAGGTGACGCCTTTGAAAGTGCGTTCTCTTTGTATGTTCAAGAGATAAAAAAATGAAGGTACAAGGAAATATGGGAATACAGTAGACTTTAAGTGATAGTTAAATGTTTTAAAACTGGTTGCCTAGGTGACGTCTTTGAAATAGTGTTCTCTTTGTACGTTCAAGAGATAAAACAATGAAGGTACAAGGAAATATGGGAATACAGTAGACTTTAAGTGATAGTCAAATGTTTTAAAACTGGTTGCCTAAGCGACGTCTTTGAAATTGCGTTCTCTTTGTATGTTCAAGGGATAAAAAAATGAAGGTACAAGGGGATATGGGAATGCAGTAGACTTTAAGTGATAGACAACTGATTTAAAACTGGTTGCCTAGGTGACGTCTTTGAAATTGCGTTCTCTTCGTATGTTCAAGGGATAAAACAATGAAAGTACAAGGGGATATGGGAATACAGTAGACTTTAAGTGAGAGTCAAAATTATTTAAAACTGGTTGCCGAGCTGATGTCTTTGAAAGGTCGTTACCTTTGCATGGCCAAGAGATAAGAAAGTGAACAAGTGTTGGAAAAGTCAGAAAAATAATCAGGATTATCAGCGAAATGTATTTTAACAAGATGTACATTTGTTGTGTAGTAATATTTTGTCTATCTCTTACAATTTACCATTTATACAAAAGTCATTCAGAAAGAAGAGGTTTTGAAAGTATAAAAAAGCGATAAAATTACGTAAAGAAAGCAGTGATTTACATAAAAGTGGCTCTTGTTTCTAATTATTTGGAAAGCCAAAAAATATTATTGCCTCAGGTAGAATATTGCAAAACCCGAGAAATTGCCAGGAATGTGGTATCTGTCCAGTAACATTATACAAGAAAATAATCATGTGTCAACTGTCAGTTAACAGTTCCAAAGAAGAAATCACTACATATCTCAACGGCGATTTGTCATCATCTCCTCTTTCTAATATACTGGATTACTGGAAAACAAATTCAACATCTACAAAACTAAGTATTTGTGTATTCCACCTGCAACAGTTTACTCTGAAAGACTATTTATTACAGCACGACTCACATGTGACAGAAAAAGAAGTAGACTTGACCCCGAAAGTGTGAAAATGCTAGTATTTTTGAACAAAAACGTACGAAAGTGGACTTTTTTGCTTTTAAATGTCTAATGTAGAGTTTAAAAATAAGAACACTAATGGTTTTAAGTTTTGCCTCATAAAATATGTGCATCAATTTAATTTTATTGGCATTACACAGTTCTGCCAACATTCTATTTTGTATTGAAACTAGAAGTGGAAATAATGGAATCGACTTTCAAGGAAAACTGGTATCAACCCCTCACTAATTCAGTAAACAAACTTTAATCACTCGAAAGGATTTTTATTCAGTTGTTTCCAGCATTCGTGAGGTAGGTGCTTTTATATCTACCCGTTTAGTTAAAGTGAGCCAAGTGCCACATTTTATTATTTACGTTCTTAATGTTAACTGTTTATGAAATTTTTCTTGGAAATTACGAACAGTTCCGCAATTGCCTGTACAGTAAATAATAAGGGAAACAAGCACAAAATACTCCAATTGTTCGTGGAAAGATAATAGGCTACAACTGTGAGGTACTGTTTCTTCTTTCTGCGCATGCGTTGTAATACACAGGTGTTGCGAGGTGAACTATGTCATCATTTATGTCTCGGTATGTATCATTTAACGAACTATCTCTATGTAACGTAGGAACTGGCAGTAAAACCTTTACATGGTTTTCGATCGACATTCTTCAATAAGCTACATATATCGTATACCCTAGATGAGCACTTGTTTTACCACATATCTCCTTATAGGGAGATGGGAATGCAAAGAGAATGGAATGTCAAGAGCCAATACATAACAACGGTTGCTAATGCCATCTCTATAAACCTCGATTAAGCCAAGGAAGGTAGAAGTATATAGTTGGTATACTTGGTTATATACATGCCGTCTCTACATGCACACAGGTGCATTTGTTAGTTTCTGGATAACCCAGATTTTCATTGTGGGATCGGCCCTGGTCTCAGTTTATGGGAATAAACAATCTTTTTTTTTTTTTTTTTTTTTTTTTTTTTTTTTTTGAAGTTTTACGTCCTCCAACGTTAAGTCATATCGGATAATGAATGAAATAATTTTCAAATGAGTAAAGGGTACATAGAGCTTAGAGTTACCAGGCATTCATCTTTCAGGATAAGAGAAAACCTCCAACGTTAAGTCAAGCGGACGATGAATGAAATAATGTTCAAATGAGTAAAGGGTACATAGAGCTTAGAGTTACCAGGCATTCATCTTTCAGGATAAGAGAAAACCTCCAACGTTAACACGGATCGGACGATGAATGAAATAATGTTCAAAGGAGTAAAGGGTACATAGAACTTAGAGTTACCAGGCATTCATCTTTCAGGATAAGAGAAAACCTCCAACGTTAAGTCAAGCGGACGATGAATGAAATGATGTTCAAAAGAGCCATAGATTCATAGAGCTTAAAAGTTATCAAACATTCGTCTTTCAGGATAAGGGAAAACCCCGGAAAAAACCTTATCCAGGTAACTCACCCTGACCGATATTCTAACTCGGGAACTCTTTAACGTGAAGCAGACACTACCACCACGCTGCCGAGGCGGGCATAAACGAGGTTCTATTGGGAATAGATAATCTCAAACATACTAAAATGGCGAATACATATTTTACCATTACTTCGTTTAGTTCACAGAAAATAACTTATACTGAAATAAAGGAATTTTAACACCAATTAAGTAAATCACAAATTAATTTGAATAAAATTATAATTCACTTTAAAACAAAATGTCACTATAAACTCTGTAAAGCATATTAATGCGCAATGAAGAGGTTTCCTTTAAAGAAAGAATTTTTCCCTTATTCAAAACATTAATGTAACTATATTTTCCGAAAAGGATATTAGGGCTTTTGCACAGTAACTTTTATTCATGTGTACCAACTTTCAAGTAAATAACTTAAAATTAAAATAGAAGGTTTTACAGGGGTTTAATGCGGAGATGCATTAGGGAAGAATAAAATTGCGGGTATGGGGAAAGACAATTTAATATGGAACTGCAAACACAGCCAAAATGTAAACAGATGTACATATTTCCTTGCTATATATTTTGACGGCATTAATGGATGCAAGTGTACAAAATATTCTTAAAACACATATTCCTCTATATACTTCAATATAAACATGACCTTATTGTTGTAACAAGGGAACACAGTAGACTAAGTGATAGTCAAATGTTTTAAAACTGATTGTCTAGGTGACGTGTTTGAAATTGCGTTCTCTTTGTACGTCCAAGAGATTAAAAATGAATGTACAGGGGAATATAGGAATACAGTAGACTGTAAGTGATAGTTTAATGCTTTAAAACTGATTGTCTGTGTGAGGTTTTTATAATTCCGTACTCTTTGTACGTCCAAGATACAAAAAATGAAGGTTTAAGGGAATAAGGGAATACAGTAGATTTTAAGTGCTAGTCTAATGCTTTAAAACTGGTTGTCTATGTGATGTTTTTGTAATGCCGTACTCTTTGTATGTCCAATATACAAAAAATTAAGGTTTAAGGGAATATGGGAATACAGTAGACTAAGTGATAGTCTAATGTTTTAAAACTGTGTCTAAACGAAATCTTTGTAATTCCATTCTATTTGTATGTCCAAGAGATAAAAAGTGAAGGTACAAAGGATTATGTGAATACAGTAGACTTTAAGTGATAGTCAAATATTTTAAAACTGGTTATCTAGGTGACGTCTTTGTAATTCTGTCCTCTTTGTATATCCAAGATATAAAAATGAAGGTAAAAGGGACTATGGGAACACAGTAGACTAAGTGGTAGTGTAGTGCACTAAAATGAAGGTACAAGGAAATATGGGAATGCTGTAGACTAAGTGATAATCTAATGTTTTAAAACTGGTTGTCTAAGTAATGTCTTTGTAATTCCGTACTCTCTGTATGTCCAAGATATAAAGAAAAGAAGGTACAAGGGAATATGAGAGTACACTAGACTAAGTGATAGTCTAATGTTTTAAAACTGGTTGTCTAGGTGACGTCTTTGTAATTCCGTACTCTCTGTAAGTCCAAGAGATAAAAAGTGAAGGTACAAGTGAACATGTTTTCTTTTTTTTTGGTAATTTACTTCACCCAACATTAAGTCATATCGGACGATGAATTGAATACGTGAAATGTTGCTCAAATGAGCCCAAGGTCCATACAGCTTAAAGATACCGGACATTCGTCTCTCAGGATAACGGAAAACCCCGGAAAAACCCTTATCCCAGTAACTCACCCATACTGAGATTCGAAATCGGGACTTCTTGAACGTGAGGCAGACACTACCGCCATGCTACCAAAGCGGGCATAAACGAAATTCTACTGGGAATACGTAATCTCAAACATAATACAATTTCGAATACATATTTTATCATTACTTCGTTTAGTGCACAGAAAATTAATTTTTTCTGAAATAAAGGAATTTTAACACCAATTAAATAAGCGCCAAACTAATTTGAATAAAGTTATAATTCACTTTAGCAGAAAATGTCACTATCATCTCTGTGAAACATATGAATGCAAAAAGAACAGTTTTTTTAGAAATATTTTTCTTTCGCTTAATCAAAACACTAACTCTATTTCGCAAAAAAAAAAGAAAAGAAATAGGGCCATTGCAAAGTCATTTTTATTCATATGTACCAATTTTCAAGTAAATCACTTAAAATTAAAAATGAAGGGTTTACAAAGGTGTAATATGAAGGTGCACTGGGGAAGAATAAAATTGTGGTTATGGGAAAAGACAATTTAATGTGGAACTGCAAACGCAGCCAAAATGTAAACAGATGAACATTTCACCTTGCTATACATATTGACGGCATTAATGGATGCAAGTGTATAAAATATTTTAAAAGGACTTATTCCACTACATACTTCAAAATAAACATTACTTTATTGTTGTTACAAGGAAAAACAGTAGCCTAATTGATAGTCAAATGTTCTAAAATTGTGTCTAGGTGACATCTTTGTAATTCCATTCTATTTGTATGTCCAAGAGATAAACAGATGAAGTTACAAGGGACTATGGAAATACAGTAGACTAAGTGGTAGTCTAATGTTTTAAAACTGTGTCTAGGTGTCATCCGTTAAAACTCCAATTTCTTTGTGTGGAATATTTATCATTTGAGCCCATTTTATGAATAAAATCTGACACGAGGAGGCAGTGCGCTAATGAAAACACTATGTTCTTAACTACTACTAAATGTTAAGGAAAATGTAAGATAATTACAAAATTCAATTAAGCGTTAAACAGTATCTGATGTAAGAAGCACAGGCTTCCAGTTACAGTAGCAAAACGGATGTATCAACCACTGCGCATAAAACGCTTAACGATTGTTTTTCCCCGTCTTTATACTGCGCTAATTAATTCCGGTTTCCCTAATATTTAATTAACCTGAGAAATTCCCTCGTAAACTTGGAGTGTGATCTTTTTGTTTAATTTATTGTTGTGAAGGGAAATAAAATTAAGGACACGAAACATATATGTGATGCACTGTTCCCTTCCATTGTTTAGCATCGACACACAGCAAGTAGAACAAGTTTGCATACGAGACGCACGTTCCGCTTGTTGTACAAGCAGAGTAACTCCATCTCTGAGACGTACGGTGCACGGAAAGAGGTAACAATTGTCAACCAAAGAGGGTAAACTGTCGAATAACTGCATTCATCTCCCCATTTTTACACAAATTTAAATGAACTGAACCTTCAGTAAATACTGTAGTAGAAGGTACAGTAGACTAAACCGATGCTCAGATGTCTTTAAGTGAACAGCTATGAAATGACAAATTCGTTTCTTGCATTAAGTCCAGACCACATTTCAAGCAACTATTTGAAAATTTAGAACAAGATATCTGGGAAAACTTAAATGACATCAGAAAGTCTATTTGATTTAATCTCTTACGTTTTACCATTTAACTAAGATCTATTTATCCTGTACTTATTCGAACATCATTTCATTCATCGTTGAAGGTTTTCCCTTACCCTGAAAGATGAAGGTCTGGTAACTCTAAGATCTATGTACCCTGTACTCATTTGAACATCATTTTATTCATCGTCTGATATGACTTAACGTTGGAGGTTTCCTCTTATCCTGAAAGATGAATGTCTGGTAGCTAAGCTCTATGTATCCTGTACTCGAACATAATTTCATTCATCATCCGATATGACTTAACGTTGGAGGTGTTTCGTTATCCTGAAAGATGAATGCCTGGTAACTCTGAGCTCTATGTTCCCTGTACTCATGTGATCATCGTTTCATTCATCGTCCGATATGACTTAACGTTGGAGGTTTTCCCTTATCCTCAAAGATGAACGGTAGCTCTAAGCTCTATGTACATTGTACTCATTTGATCATAATTTCATTCATCGTCCGATATGGCAAAACGTGGCAGGTTTTTCCTTATCCTGAAAGATGAATGTCTGGTAACTCTAAGCCCTATGTACCCTGTACTCATTTGAACATTTCATTCATCGTCCGATATGACTTAACGTTAGAGGTTTTTTCTTATCCTGAAGGATGAATGTCTGGTAACACTAAGCTCTATGTACTCTGTACTTATTTGAACATCGGTTCAATCATCGTCCGATATGACCTAACGTTGGAGGTTTTGTCTTATCCTGAAAGATTAATGTTTGTTAACATTTCATTCAACGTCCGATATGATTTTACGTTGGATTACGTAGATCAAAAAGAAAATAGTTAAAAGGAACAATCTTTTAAATTTATTGAAATTTTTGAGAAACCCAAAGTGGCACTATAATTAATTTAGATAAAATTAACATTTTAAAATGAATATAAAATTTATTCTTTATTTGTAAAGTAGATTCTACAAAAATGTGTATCCCGTACGTATGTTGATGTATGCATCGAGAGTTATCAGGACGCCCGAGTTAATTACCGTCACAATACGAGGTGAACAGCATTAGACCATTTTCCCTGGCTTTAATTGAAGCCTTGACGACTTGTCTACCAATTGTTTCTATCTCATCTCCCTTGAATGCACAGTCCTCGTTCGCCATTTTCAACCTACTTCCCTAGCCTCCTGGCATACCTTCAAACAAAACCTAATAGATCTTTCTTTTAAATCCATGGATGTTCAAATACGTACCACTTTCATTAACTCTAGGTCCTTATTGTGTTGTTCTATATACAGGGCATCCCACTTGCAACTGCAATAAAATAAATGAGTATAATTAAAATTTTACACCCACATGATTCCTCTTCTGTCATTTCATAATAAAATTAGGCGAGGGGTATAGCTCGGAGGGTTTCTTCTGTAGCCTTTATTTGAGAGGTCCGGTTTCGATTCCTGTGACCAACTTACATGACCCATGGTTTTCAAATCGTAACTTAATATTACTTGAAGTTGTTTCGGATGTTTATATAGCACGTTCCACTTTCCTTAGTCATTAAACATACAATGAAATATCATAGCCAAAGTGAAAACAGAGTGCATATGTTTATATGGTCAGGGACTTTGCATACCTTTAAGAATTAAAAATGATAAAGTGCTCACCACAATTAATGCCAATTTCAACATTTCGAACGCAGTATGAGTAGCTTTTCGAAATTTTTGAGCTAAAGATGAACGGAGATAATTAGAAATTACCTTATAGAAACGAATTTTCCAACAGCTTAGCCTGGAAGTTTACATTAAGAAACATTCAATTTAGAAACACCTAAAAGGGTTTTATAGTTTGTAAATCTGGGGTAATATCCAGTTCTTTTAAATAATATGTATTGTAAAAACTTTAGTTTTACTTTTTTTATTACGAGGGTTGTCTGACAAGTTTCCGACCTCAACATGAAGATGGCAGCACTCGTAAATAAAACCTAGTGTATTAGGTTGTTCATCTGTAGACAGTTACTCACCAAAGTTTCAGCCATTTTGGACGCTCAGTTGTTATGTAACAGTCATTTGAGCGAGTTGATGTGAATGTTTTTATGAAAATGGAAAAAATCGAGTATCGAGCTGTCATTAAATATTTGTTTTTGAAAGGCAATAGCTACGCAAATCAAAGATGAGTTGGATTCTGTGTGTGGAAACTCTGCACCGTCAAAAGAACGTGTTTGTCACATATCAAATCAACATTTAGACATGAGAAAGCTATCCGTGCGTTGGGTGCCGCATTTGCTCACGTTAGACCAAAAACGTTTTCGAATGAACATTTCCAACGCTCTGTTGGTTCAATTTAGGTGCAATAAATTCGAGTTTTGGCACCGATTAATTACTGCAGCGGAAACTTGGATACACCATTGTACGCCCGAAACAAATATATGGTCCAAACAGTGGCCTGCAAAGGGGCAAACGGTTTTTAAAAAAATCGACTGGGAAAATGACGGAGTTATTTTAATCGATTATCTTCAAAAATCAAAAACCGTTACAGGAGCATGCTACGTATCATTACTTAACAAGCTGAAGGCAGTGCTTATGGATAAACGGCCACATTTGCAGAAAAAGAAAATCATATTTCACCAAGACAACGCATCGTCTCACAACTCAGCGGTTGGGATGGCGAAAATCCACTAATTACGGTTTGAACTGCTTGACCATCCGCCTTACTTATCAGATCTAGCCACAAGCGACTTCTTTTTGTTCCCTCATCTGAAAATTGCGCTTGGAGGACAGATTTTCGTCAAATGAAGAGGCAATCACCTCGGTGAGCAATTATTTTGCAGAGAAAAACGCCGAGTACTGTTTGGACGGGTTACCGAGGTGGGAGCATCCCTGGAAGAAGTGTGTAGAGTTACAAGGAGACTATGTCGAAAAATGAACAAAACGGTTCTGAAAACAGGGTTTATATTTTAACGCAGCACTCACTCTTGCGTAATTACTGCAACACCTAAATGGTTGGGTCTTTTAACATAACATATTATTTTTAAATTCAAACATGTGGTAAAATATCTTGTGATAACAGGAAATAAATTACTTCACACAATTTGGGATAGCATCTACTGCGATGCCAAAAATTAGCTCAAATCTCATATTGTTGTGCATATTCGCCATTATTTTTTATGATGTAGCTTAGCTATGATTATCGATACTTGCGATACCTCGATATTCACAAAACTTGCACAGTATCGAAATAAATCGATACTTTCGAAAATTCGCTTGATACCTTTTCGATACCGCAGTGATCATTCTGCAATTTTTATATTATTTCAAAATCACAAAATATTACCACAAAGACCGAGAAATTTGCTAGGAATTTCGTACCTGGACAGTAACATTATACAAGAAAATCAATAGACGGTCTGAAAAATGTCCGATCCAATAAAGATACAAGTCTGTCTCCTTGTAACTCTACACACTTCTCCCAGCGATGCTCCCATCTCTGTAACCCGTCCAAATAGTTCACGGCGTTTTTCAACACAGTCTCCTTGTAACACTGCACACTTCTCCCAGCGATGCTCTCATCTCTGTAACCCGTCCAAATAGTACTCGGCGTTTCTCAACATAGTCTCCTTGTAACTCTACGCAATTCTCTCAGCGATACTGCCATCTCTGAAACCCATCCAAATAGTTCTCGGCGTTTTTCAACATAGTCTCCTGGTAACTCTACACAATTCTCTCAACGATGCTCCCATCCCTGTAACCCATCCAAATAGTACTCGGCGATTTTTAACATAGTCCCATTGTAACTCTACACATTTCTCCCGGCTATGGTCTCATCTCTCTAACCCGTCCAAATAGTACTCGACGTATTTTAACATGGTCTCCTTGTAACTCTAAACTGTTCTCCCAGCGATGCTCCCAACTCTGTAACCCGTCCAAATAGTACTCGGCATTTTCAACATACTTCTTGTAACCCTACACATTTCCCACAGCGATGCCCTCATCTCTGTAACCCGTACAAACAGTACTCGGCGTTTTTCAGCATAGTCTCCTTATAACTCTACACACTTACCACAGCGATGCTCCCATCTCTGTAACCCGTCCAAATAGTACTCGGCGTTTTTCGACATAGTCGCCCTGTAACTCTAAACAATTCCCTCAGCGATGCTCCCATCTCTGTAACCCGTTCAAATATTACTCTACGTTTTTTAACATAGTCCTCTTGTAACACTACACACTTCTCCCAGCGATGCTGCCATCTCTGTAACCCGTCCAAATGGTACTCGGCGATTTTCAACATAGTCTCCTTGTAACTCTACGCATTCCACCAGCGATGCTCCCTTCTCTGTAACCCGTCCAAATAGTACTCGGCGTTTCTCAGCATAGTCTCCTTGTAACTCTGCACACTTCTCCCAGCGATGCTACCATCTCTGTAACCCGACAAAATAGTACTCGGCGTTTTTCAGCATAGTCTCCCTGTAACTCTGCACACTTCTCCCAGCGATGCTCCCGTCTCTGTAACCCGTCCAAATAGTGCTCGGCGTTTTTCGACATAGTCGCCCTGTAACTCTAAACAATTCCCTCAGCGATGCTCCCATCTCTGTAACCCGTTCAAATATTACTCTACGTTTTTTAACATAGTCCTCTTGTAACACTACACACTTCTCCCAGCGATGCTGCCATCTCTGTAACCCGTCCAAATAGAACTCGGCGTTTTTCAACATAGTCTCCTTGTAACTCCTCGCACTTCCACCAGCGATGCTCTCGTCTCTGTAATCCGTAGAAATAGTACTCGGCGTTTTTCAGCATAGTCTCCTTATAACTCTAAACACTTCTCCCAGCGATGCTCCCATCTCTGTAACCCGCAAAATAGTACTTGGCGTTTGTCAACACAGTCTGCTTGTAACTCTACACACTTCTCCCAGCGATGCTCCCGGCTCTGTAACCCGTCCAAATAGTGCTCGCCGTTTTTCAACATAGTCTCTTTGGAACTCTACACACTTGACCCAAGCGATGCTCCCATCTCTGTAACCTGTCAAAATAGTACTCGGCCTTTTTCAACATAGGCTTCTTGTAACTCTACGCACTTGCCCCAGCGATGCCCCATTTCGGTAACCCGTCCAAATAGTACTCGGCCATTTTCAACATGGTCTCCTTCTGACTCTACACACTTCCCGCAGCGATGCCCTCATCTCTGCAACCCGTCCAAATTGTACTCGGAGTTTTTCAGCATAATCTTCTTATAACTCTACACACTTCTCCCAGCGATGCTGGCCGCGCCGTGGCTCAGTGATTAGACCGCTTGGCTCTCACCAAAGCGGCCCGGGTTCGATCCCAGGCGACTGCAAGGTCAGATTTGTGGTGGACAACATGGCGCTGGGGCGGGTTTTCTCCGGGACCTCCAGGTTTCCCCCACCATCTCATTCCACAGGTGCTCCATCTTCCTCTCATGTATCACCAGTGTCACCGCCTGCGGTGCCGTATGTAGTAGAAGCGGTTGTTAAACACTGCACATTCACACCAGCGAAGCCCCCATCTCTGTAACCCGTCCAAATAATACTCGGGTTTTCAGCATAGTCTCCTTCTAGCTCCACACACTTCTCCCAGCGATGCTCCCATCTCTGTAACCCGTCCAAATAGTACTCGGCGTTTTCAGCATAGTCCCCTTCTAACTCTACACACGTCTCCCAGCGATGCTCCTATCTCTGTAACCCGTCCAAATAGTACTCGGGGTTTTCAGCAGAGTCTCCTAACTCTGCATACTTCTCCCAGTGATGCTTCCATCTCTGTAACCCGTCCAAATAGTACCCTGGGTTTTCAGCACAGTCTCCTTCTAACTCTACACACTTCTCCCAGTGATGCTCCCATCTCTGTAACCCGTCCAAATAGTACCCTGGGTTTCCACACAGTCTCCTTCTAACTTTACACACTTCTCACAGTGATGCTCCCATCTCTGTAACCCGTCCAAATAGTACCCTGGGTTTTCAGGACAGTCTCCTTCTAACTCTACACACTTCTCCCAGCGATGCTCCCATCGCTGAAACCCGTCCAAATAGTACTCCGCGTTTTTCAACATAGTCTCCCTGTAACTCTACACACTTCTCCCAGTGATGCTCCCATCTCTGAAACCCGCCCAAATAGTGCTCGGGGTTTTCAGCATAGTCTCCTTCTAACTATACACACTTCTCCCAACGATGCTCCCATCTCTGTAACCCGTCCAAATAGTACACGGGGTTTTCAGCATAGTCTCCTTCTAACTACACACTTCTCCCAGTGATGCTCCCATCGCTGTAACCCGTCCAAATAGTACACGGGGTTTTCAGCATAGTCTCCTTGTAACTCTACACACATCTCCCAGTGATGCTCCCATCTCTGAAACCCGCCCAAATAGTGCTCGGGGTTTTCAGCATAGTCTCCTTCTAACTATACACACTTCTCCCAACGATGCTCCCATCTCTGTAACCCGTCCAAATAGTACACGGGGTTTTCAGCATAGTCTCCTTCTAACTACACACTTCTCCCAGTGATGCTCCCATCGCTGTAACCCGTCCAAATAGTACTCGGGGTTTTCAGCATAGTCTCCTTGTAACTCTAGACACATCTCCCAGTGATGCTCCCATCTCTGTAACCCGTCCAAATAGTGCTCGGGGTTTTCAGCATAGTCTCCTTCTAACTATACACACTTCTCCCAACGATGCTCCCATCTCTGTAACCCGTCCAAATAGTACACGGGGTTTTCAGCATAGTCTCCTTCTAACTACACACTTCTCCCAGTGATGCTCCCATCGCTGTAACCCGTCCAAATAGTACTCGGGGTTTTCAGCATAGTCTCCTTGTAACTCTACACACATCTCCCAGTGATGCTCCCATCTCTGTAACCCGTCCAAATAGTACTCGGCGTTCTTCAACATAGTCTCCTTGTAACTCTACGCACTTCTCCCAGCGATGCTCGCATCTCTGTAACCCGTCCAAATAGTACTCAGTGTTTTTCTCTGGTAAATAATTGTTCACGTAGGTGATTGTCTCTTCAACTGACGAAAATCTCTGTCCTCCGAGCGCAATTTTCAGATGAGGGAACAAAAAGAAGTCGCTTAGGGCTAGATCTGAAAAGTAAGGCGGATGGTCCAGCAGTTCAAACCGTAATTCGTGGAATTTCGCCATTGCAATCGCTGAGGTTTGAGACTGTGTGTTGTCTTGGTGAAAAAGGTTCTTTTATCTGGAAATGTGGCCGTTTTCCATAAAATTCTGCCTTCAGCTTTTCAAGTAATGCTGCGTTGTATGCTCCTGTAATGGTGTTTTCCTTTTTGAAGATAATCAATTAAAATTACTCCATGACTATCCCAAAAACAGCCATCATTTTTCCAGCCTACAAAACAGTTCTTGCTTCTTTTTGAGCCGCTTTCGCCTTTGCGGTCCACTGTTTGGACTGTATTTTTCTTTCGGGTGAATAATGGTGTATCTAGGTTTCATTTACAGTAAATAATCGGCGTCAAAATTTGGTTATATTGCTTCTAAACTGCGCCAACGTAACGTTGGAGATTATCATTCCAACACGTTTTTGGTCTAATCTGAGCAAACGCGACACCCTACGCGCCGAGAGCCTCCTCATGTCTAAATGTTGATTTAATATGTGAAAAACACTTTGTTTCGACATGTTCATAGCCTCTGGGATCACTCTAACTTTAATTCGGCGGACGTCCAGCAACATTTGGTGAACTTTGTGGATGTTTTCGTCGGTAGTTGCAGTTTCTTGACGTCTCGAACGTTCATCGTCTCCCAAGCTCTTACGATCACGTTTAAATGCAGCTGCCCAAATTTCACTCTGGTAAATGATGGGGCAGTCTCCATACACAGATTCCAACTCATCTTTGATTTGCGTAGGTGTATTGCCTTTCTAAAACAAATAATTAATGACAGCTCGATACTCGATTTTGTCCATTTTCATAAAAACACTCGCATCAACTCACTCAAACGAGTGTTATATAACTGAGCGTCATATGGCTGAAACTTTGGTGAGTGTCAACAGATGAACAACGAAGTTCACTAGCTTTTATTTACGAGTGCTGCCATCTTCATGTTAAGGTCTAAAACTGTTCACTTCACCCTCGTAATCGTGTATCAAATTCAGTGTCAGTTAACAGTTCCCAAGAAGAAATCAGTTCATATCTCAATGACGATTTGTCACCTCTTTCTATTACACAAGATTATTGGAAAACCAATACAGCATTTCCAAAACTAAATTTCCGCTAAATTTCCACGTGCAACAGCTTTATGTGAAAGACTATTTAATACAGCAGGACTCGGGTGACAAAATGAACAAGGCTTGACCCCGAGAGATGAAAATGCTAGTATTTTTTGAACAACAACTTATAAAACTGGAAATCATGTCTTCCACACTAGCCATGTGTAGGCTAAGGTTTGAATGAGCAGAGCCAGACTGAAAAATGTAATGCCATAGCCGGGATTTCAACCACGGTTCTCCTGTTTTCCGTGCGGTTTCTCTAAAACACTGAGCTACTATGGGCAACATGACAAATCTCATCTATGGCATTGAATTTTTCAGTAATTCTACTCATCCAAACCTTAGCCAAAGGACAGCTAATGTGGGAGAAATGATTATTTCCATCAAATTACCTGAAAACAGATTGGTTTAACTATAAAGCCTTGGACTTAAGTACTTACAGCATAGTAAATCGCCACAAAAGTTGTGTGTCTCATTGTATATGAGAACCCCTAGTCAGTTGGAGAATTTAATGTCATGTCGGCACGTTGGTCATAGTAGCTAAGTGCTTTAGAGCAACCGCACGGAGAGCGGGAGATCTGTGGTTCAAACCCCGGCTAAGACATTGCGTATTTTAGTCTGACTATTCATTGAAACCTTTTAAAATTGGACTGTTTTGCTTTTAAATTTCTAAACTAGAGCTTAAAAATAAGAACACTGATGTTTATAAGATTTTCTCATTAAATATTTAAACCTATTTAATTTATTGTCATTACACAGTTCTACAAACACTGCCTTTTGTAATGAAACTACAAGGAGAAATTATGGATCGAGTATCGAATATAGAATATCGAGTACCGGGTAAAATCGGGTATCGTGGAAACATCGAGTATCGAGTAAAATCATTGTCAACCCATTCATAACAAACTTATGCGGGGAAATTAGCAATTTTAGCAATTATTTACGGAAACAGGGTAGTAATTCTAATTTGGGAGTGTAGAACCATGTGGTACAGAAAGAACAGCCAATAAGGTTACTGGACTATCTACACAATAGATCTGAAAGTTATACCAACATGTCTTACTGTATTAACAAAAGGGGTTAGTGCTTCAGAACAGATGTAGAGTTACGTAATTGTAGCAATAATAGGGGTGAAATTTACACGATAAGTATCATGGGGTAAAACTACCCCTATCCATAAAATAAACGTAAGGACTGAAGTAGTTCTGCTGGAGAAATCGATCAATACACGAGATTTCCTAAAATAAAGAAACTATCACGTAAGAACAAAGTCTAATTCAACGCCCTATCTACCCTGTAGTTTTTTGAACATCATTTCATGCATCGTCCGATATAACTTAACGTTGGAAGCTTTCTCTTATTCTGAAAGATGAATGTAAGGTGATGGAGTTCTTGCTGTAGAAGGTGTGGTTCACAAATGCGAGAAGCACGGGTTGCGAGTGTCTTGATCAAGCTACGTTTCTGTCTAGGGTGATGGTTAGAACAATTGTGCAGATAACGGCAAGGATAGACCACTTAGACCACTTATTACGACGTCATAACATTGCGACCATCTTTAGGCCTACTAACAAAATTCAAAATTTATTACGTTCAACAAAAGATCAACGTGAACCTCTATCATCAGCTGGAGTGTACCGCATCCCTTGCTCGTGTGGGAAGGTATATATCGGAACTACAAAACGCAGTGTCAAGACTAGACTCAAAGAGCACATCAGAAGCTGCCGTCTTGGGCAGACAGAAATATCCGTCGTTGCTCAGCACGCCATAGAAGAGGAAGGAGAACATAGAATTAATTTTAATGACACTAACATCATTTCCACGACAACAAATTACTATGCCCGCCTTCAGCGGGAAGCTATAGAAATTTTCAAACATCCCAAAAACTTCAACAAGAAAGAAGAGCTACTTAAACTCAACAGCAACTGGCATCCAGTAATCCTGGACAGAAATAGTCATCTAACTACAAAAAACAGAGCGAGCCAATCAGAAGAGAGTAGTACATTAGCCACACAAAGTCCACCACTAGCCACGCACCCACCGACCCAATCAGAGAAGTGTGATCATAGTATAAATACCGCAGTAACTACAGTCATCGGATTAGTGATTATGATCCCACAAGACGTCGTCGCCGACTATTCCGGGTCCCCCGCATGGCTTGCGGTCATCCGAGGTAACCACGGAGCATTTCCAGCAGCAGCAAAAGCTGAGCTCCCATAATCTACCAAGAGTTGTTGGTCTCAAAATTAAACAAAAATTCAGTCAAAAATTCAGTCAAAATTCATTTCAAACTAAAATAAAATAAAATAATTCTTTCTACGCCAGGGTGCTAGTGATAGCATTCTATCCTTTTAGAGGAGTCAATAGACTACCTCACATGCATTCCACCATCCTCAAATAAAAACAGTCACCCTAACCCATCCCGAAAAGAAAATCCTATCTGTGGTTAAACCCTATCCTGGGTGGGCACACAGCAACAATCTTCAGGCTAACACAAGCCTACCAGTATCTGCGAGCGAGCGAGCGATCATCGGATTAAACGCAGCGATACCTTCACCCAGAAGACTTCGACCGCGCTACCACTGAAGATGTCCATCGCAGTCATGGACGAAACGTCTGGAACTTCATTCTCCAGCAGACCACGGTCACAACAGCCCGGAAAACAATACCAGCTCTAAAAACATCAATTTCTCTGTTTGTTACTGCTATGTAAGTGGGTCATACCAGAAACGAGCTTCTGCTGTCACAGTTTAGTGTAACACTTATCTCACATACGCATTAACATTAGCAGTCCATTTGTCTTTACTCTCGAAACAGAACATCAATTTCTCTATGTTTGTTACTGCTTATACGTGGTTCATAACAGCTGCCAGCTTCTGCTGTCTCAGTTTAGTGAATCACTTACCTCATATCCACTTAAACATTAGAAGTTCATTTGTCTTGATTCTCGAAATAAAGCACCAATTTCTCTATGTTTGTTACTGCTTATACGAGGTTCATAACAGCAGCGAGCTTCAGCTGTCTCAGTTTAGTGTATCACTTATCTCACATCCACTTTAACATTAGAAGTTCATTTGTCTTAACTCTCGAAATGAAACATCAATTGCCCTATGTTTTTTACTGCTTGTATGTGTGTCATAGCAGCAGCAAGCTTCTGCTGTCTCAGTTTAGTGTATCGCTTATCTCACATCCGCTTTAATATTAGATGTTCATTTTTCTTGACTCTCGAAATAAAACATCAATTGCCCTATGTTTGTTACCGCTTGTACGTGGGTCATAACTGCAGCGAGCTTCTGCTGTCTCAGATTAGTGTATCTCTTATCTCACCTCCGCTTTAACATTAGAAGTTCATTTGTCTTGACTCTCGAAATAAAACTTCAATTTCCCTATGTTTGTTACTGCTTGTACGTGGGTCATAACAGCAGCGAGCTTCTCCTGTCTTAGTTTATTGTATCGCTCACCTCACATTCGCTTCAATATTAGAAGTTCATTCTTCTTGACTCTCGAAATAAAACATCAATTTCTCTATGTTTGTTACTGCTTATACGTGGTTCATAATAGCAGCGAGCTTCAGCTGTCTCAGTTTAGTGTATCACTTATCTCACATCCACTTTAACATTAGAAGTTCATTTGTCTTAACTCTCGAAATGAAACATCAATTGCCCTATGTTTTTTACTGCTTGTATGTGTGTCATAGCAGCACAAGCTTCTGCTGTCTCAGTTTAGTGTATCGCTTATCTCACATCCGCTTTAATATTAGAAGTTCATTTTTCTTGACTCTCGAAATAAAACATCAATTGCCCCATGTTTGTTACTGCTTGTACGTGGGTCATAACAGCAGCGAGCTTCTGCTGTCTCAGTTTAGTGTATCACATATCTCACATCCGCTTTAACATTAGAAGTTCATTTGTCCTGACTCTCGAAATAAAACTTCAATTTCCCTATGTTTGTTACTGCTTGTACGTGGGCCATAACAGCAGCGAGCTTCTCCTGTCTTAGCTTATTGTATCGCTTATCTCACATCCGCTTTAACATTAGAAGTTCATATGTCCTGACTCTCAAATAAAACATCAATTTCTCTGTCTGTTACTGCTATGTATGTGGGTCATACCAGCAGCGAGCTCCTATTGTCACAGTTTAGTGTAACACTTATCTCACATACGCATTAACATTAGCAGCCCATTTGTCTTGACTCTCGAAACAAAACATCAATTGCCCTATGTTTGTTACTGCTTGTATGTGGGTCATAACAGCAGCGAGCTTCTGCTGTCTCAGTTTAGTGTATCTCTTATCTCACATCCGCTTTAACATTAGAAGTTCATTTGTCTTGACTCTCGAAATAAAACTTCAATTTCCCTATGTTTGTTACTGCTTGTACGTGGGTCATAACAGCAGCGAGCTTCTCCTGTCTTAGTTTATTGTATCGTTTATCTCACATTCGCTTTAATATTAGAAGCTCATTTTTGTTGACTCCCGAAATAAACCATCAATTGCCCTATGTTTGTTACTGCTTGTATGTGGGTCATAACGGCAGCAAGCTTCTGCTGTCTCAGTTTAGTGTATCGCTTATCTCACATCCGCTTTAATATTAGAAGTTCATTTTTCTTGACTCTCGAAATAAAACATCAATTGCCCTATGTTTGTTACTGCTTGTACGTGGGTCATAACAGCAGCGAGCTTCTGCTGTCTCAGATTAGTGTATCTCTTATCTCACATCCGCTTTAATATTAGAAGTTCACTTGTCTTGACTCTCGAAATAAAACTTCAATTTCCCTATGTTTGTTACTGCTTGTACGTGGGTCATAACAGCAGCGAGCTTCTCCTGTCTTAGTTTATTGTA
Organism: Mantis religiosa; assembly: GCA_030765055.1. Taxonomy (NCBI): domain Eukaryota; kingdom Metazoa; phylum Arthropoda; class Insecta; order Mantodea; family Mantidae; genus Mantis; species Mantis religiosa. Next base: position 288,626,896 of record CM060950.1, read on the forward strand.
TCGTTTATCTCACATTCGCTTTAATATTAGAAGCTCATTTTTGTTGACTCTCGAAATAAACCATCAATTGCCCTATGTTTGTTACTGCTTGTATGTGGGTCATAACGGCAGCAAGCTTCTGCTGTCTCAGTTTAGTGTATCGCTTATCTCACATCCGCTTTAATATTAGATGTTCATTTTTCTTGACTCTCGAAATAAAACATCAATTGCCCTATGTTTGTTACCACTTGTACGTGGGTCATAACTGCAGCGAGCTTCTGCTGTCTCAGGTTAGTGTATCTCTTATCTCACATCCGCTTTAACATTAGAAGTTCATTTGTCTTGACTCTCGAAATAAAACTTCAATTTCCCTATGTTTGTTACTGCTTGTACGTGGGTCATAACAGCAGCGAGCTTCTCCTGTCTTAGTTTATTGTATCGCTCACCTCACATTCGCTTCAATATTAGAAGTTCATTCTTCTTGACTCTCGAAATAAAACATCAATTGCCCTATGTTTGTTACTGCTTGTATGTGGGTCATAACAGCAGCAAGCTTCTGCTGTCTCAGTTTAGTGTATCGCTTATCTCACATCCGCTTTAATATTAGAAGTTCATTTTTCTTGACTCTCGAAATAAAACATCAATTGCCCTATGTTTGTTACTGCTTGTATGTGGGTCATAAGAGCAGCAAGCTTCTGCTGTCTCAGTTTAGTGCATCGCTTATCTCACATCCGCTTTAATATTAGAAGTTCATTTTTCTTGACTCTCGAAATAAAACATCAATTGCCCTATGTTTGTTACTGGCGGTACGTGGGTCATAACAGCAGCGAGCTTTTGCTGTCTCAGTTTAGTGTATCTCTTATGTCACATCCGCTTTAATATTAGAAGTTCACTTGTCTTGACTCTCGAAATAAAACATCAATTGCCCTATGTTTGTTACTGCTTGTATGTGGGTCATAACAGCAGCAAGCTTCTGCTGTCTCAGTTTAGTGTATCGCTTATCTCACATCCGCTTTAATATTAGAAGTTCATTTTTCTTGACTCTCGAAATAAAACATCAATTGCCCTATGTTTGTTACTGGTTGTACGTGGGTCATAACAGCAGCGAGCTTCTGCTGTCTCAGTTTAGTGTATCTCTTATCTCACATCCGCTTTAACATTAGAAGTTCACTTGTCTTGACTCTCGAAATAAAACTTCAATTTCCCTATGTTTATTACTGCTTGTATGTGGGTCATAACAGCAGCGAGCTTCTCCTGTCTTAGTTTATTGTATCGCTTATCTCACATCCGCTTTAACATTAGAAGTTCATTTGTTTTGATTCTCGCAATAAAGCATCAAATTTTCTATGTTAATGCTTGTACGTGAGTCATAACAGCAGCGAGCTTCTGCTGTCTCAGTTTAGTGTATCGCTTATCTCACATTCGCTTTAACATTAGAAGTTCATTTGTCTTGACTCTCGAAATAAAGCTTCAATTGCTCTATGTTTGTTACTGCTTGTGTGTGGGTCACAACAACAGCTGGTTCGTCAACACTGTCTGTATCTGTATACGTTTCATTTTCATTTTCAGTAACACTGCATGATGCAAAAATGCCTTCCTCCGTAAACGATTTATATTCTCCGTCATTGTCAACGTCTTCAAGAACATAGGAACAACCATTGATTTTTTTTAAAAAGTCTATAAAATCTTCTTACAATCATATTTTTCCATCTTCAATCTTGTTTTCTGTGAAGTCACGCACACCGGACCACAACTTTATCAGGTTTCTCTTTCAAACTGGTCCCAAGCAGGTGAGCCGAATTCGAGTAATGTACCTAATGAGAACAGCTATTTATTATCTGTAAAAATGTTTTTATTTTCTACATTAAACAGAATTCGTTGCTCAAAACTAGACTGGGCTATGCGGATGGCCGAGTTAAATAGGTCCGGGTTTACGAGGTTATACTGTTTATGTCAAGCTTTTGGATAGTAGGTTGGAATATAAGGAATGCAGCCAACTACTTTCTTAAATAAAAGTGATGATATAGAATACAAAACCAAACATGTAGGATTAGCGTTCATGTAATGTAACATGTTGGTAATAAAGAGAAACAAAATAAAATCTGGCTATTCACTTCTATATATACACCTCCTATAGCCTCTGTAGTTTATCTGCATACTAGGTCCTGCACGGTGATGTACTGCACTGCTGTGTTATGCTTATTCTTAGTTTGCTGACACAGAAATCATCTGCAAATTATGACAAAAAATATTTTTGTTTTAAGAAATGATGCAGTCCAAAGTGCTACGAATATTTGCGAGGCAGTAATTTTAGCATATAACTGAAGAAAAATTGAACATCGGGCTAAGCTATGTACGAGGAAATCGATAGTTAAATGTCTGACACTATATTGGAGTAGGCGTTCGTGTTTTGTCTCGCAAATTTTAACTTTATTCTTCTACTTGACCTGTTATATTTACTCTGTTAGAGATAATTCGACTCTTTGCAGAGATTATTCATGTCTAATAATAAAAGGCCTATTTTTCAGCAACAAGAGCAGCGCGCAATGATGTTCTTTTTTCTTATGGACAAATTTATTGTAACATACACCTCATTTGTTACTTTTGAGGGGTAAACTGAACAACAATAACGAACGCGACTGTCATTTTTCTCTTGTTATTTCTCTTCTGAGAGAAGCAGTAATAATTAGTTTCCACCACGTTCAATTAACTGCATATGTCTCGTATTTTACGAGAGTGGAACTTGTGGCGACTGGGCTCAAACCTGTGTTTTATCTTCACCTATATTACGAAGAATGTTGATTTTTTAAAAAAGTCATTACTGTACTAATTCTATGAATTTTTACGCAAGAGGAATTCATTCATCAAGTGCCTGACACGGCACCTATAATTTTGTTTTCCTTACGATGGCGTTCTGGAGGTCAGTCGCTTAATATTGGCGGGTAAATTTGAGATCGTTCCCCAGGAAATTGGGGCATGCGGTATACCCAATGAGGAGCTTCCTAAAAATTAAGGCAAGTAAAATTCTTTTCGGCCTGCCCCTGCTGTGAGCTGTCATACCAACCCTACATTACCTTTAATGGATATAGCCCCGCACTAATTTGCAAGGATTCCTCAGTGGCGCCACAGTACACTTCCTTGGTTCCGTTTTTTTTACGGCGATAGATACGCTTTCCTGTATAAAAGAAAACCACCAACTTTAAGTCATATCGGACGATGAATGAAATGCTGTTCAAATGAGTATATAATGATGATGATGATGATGATGATGATGTTGAAGATGATGATGATGACGATGATGATGACGATGATGATGATGACGATGATGATGATGACGACGACGATGATGATGATGACGACGATGATGACGACGATGATGATGACGATGATGATGATGACGACGATGATGATGACGACAATGATGATGACGACGACGATGATGATTATGACGACGATGATGATGATGACGACGATGATGACGATGATGATGTTGAAGGTGATGATGATGACGACGACGATGATGATGACGACGATGATGACGATGATGATGTTGAAGATGATGATGACGACGACGATGATGATAATGACGACGATGATGATGACGACGACGATGATGATTATGACGACGATGATGATGATGACGACGATGATGACGATGATGATGGTGATGACGATGATGATGATAATGATGATGATTTAAATTTGGGGCGCTCAACTCGATGGTCATTAGCGCCCTTTCAAAATCTGTATTTCACTTTACAATTCTTCCTTTCACTTATCTTTAACTTGCCTTTGACTCTGCTGTGCCTTTGCCTTCACTTTGCTCTAGCTCCACTTTGGCTTTGCTTTGGCTTTACAATAGCTTTGCTCTAGTTTTCCTCCAGCTCCTCTATGGCTTTGCTGTGGCTTCATTCTGGCTTTACCATTTCTCTGCTCTAGCTCTCCTCTGGCTATACTCTGGTTCCGTTCTGGCTTCTCTCCCGCTTCACCATAACCTCACTGAGACATCATTCTAAAATCCCTCTAACTTTGCCCTGGCTTAGCTCCGGCTTTGCTCTGGCTAGGTTCCGATCGGGCTCCGGTCCCGCTCTGGCTTCGCTCTGGCCTCAAACTTCATTGTGTACCTTTAACAGTGGCTTCACTCTGCCTTCGCTCTGGCTAGGCCCCGGTCACCCCTACGGTCCCGCTCTGGCTTCGCTCTGGCCTCAAACTTCATTGTGTACCTTTAACAGTGGCTTCGCTCTGCCTTCGCTCTGGCTAGGCCCCGGTCACCCCTCCGGTCCCGCTCTGGCTTGGCTCTGGCTCCGCTCAAGTTACGCTCTGGCTCCATTCTGGCTTTGCTCTGGCTAGGCTCTGGCTTCGCTCAAGTTCCGCTCTGGCTCCACTCTGGCTTTGCTCTGCCTTCGCTCTGGCTAGGCCCCGGTCACCACTCCGGTCCCGCTCTGGCTTGGCCCTTCTCCGCTCAAGTTCCGCTCTGGATACGATCTGGCTACGCTCTGGCTTAGCTCTGGCTAAGCTCCGGTCACCGCTACGATCCTGCACTGGCTTGTCTCTGGCTTGGCTCTGGCTTCGCTCTGGCTTAACTCTAACATTCCTTAACTATACTCTTGCTTGGCTCTGGTTTTGCTCTGGCTTAACTCTAACGTTCCTTAACAATACCCTTGCTTGGATCTGTCCTAGTTCTGGTTGGGCTCTTGCTAGGTTCTGGCCTCACACGCACCTTAACTTTGGCTTGTTTCTGGCTTCGCTCTGGCTTCGCTCTGGCTAGGATTTGGCCCCCACCCCGATCCCGCATTGGCTTGGCTCTGGCTCCGCTCTGGCTTCGCTCTGGCTAGGCCCCGGTCAACACTCCGGTCCCGCTCTGGCTTGGCTCTGGCTGCGCTCTGGCTTTGCTCTGGCCTCACACTAACTTCAGCCTGTACCTTAACACTGGCTTCGCTCTGCCTTCGCTCTGGCTAGGCCCCGGTCAACGCTCCGGTCCCGCTCTGGCTTGGCTCTGACTCCGCAGAAGTTCCGCTCTGGCTACGCCCTGACTCCACTCTGGCTTAGCTCTGGCTATTCTCCGGTCCCCGCTACGGTCCCGCACTGGCTTGGCTCTGGTTTCGTTCTGGCTTCACTCTAACATTCCTTAACTATACTCTTGCTTTGATCTGTCTTCGTTCTGGCTTGGATCTTGCCAGGTTCTGGCCCCACTCCGGTCACGCTCTGGCCTCACACTAACTTCGTTCTGCACCTTAACTTTGGCTTGGTTCTGGCTTGGCTCCGGCTGCGCTCTGGCTTTGCTCTGGCTTTGCTCCCGCTTTTCTCTGGCTCCACTCAGGCTTCTCTATGACTTTGCTTTGGCTTTACTCTTAATTTGGTTTAATGTACTATTTTTAACTTAGATTAGGGTCAAACACAGATGTGGACCTTGTTTGGGCGTTTGGCATTGGCTGTCTTACCACTCAGAGGCACCCAATCGAGAGATTTGGCTCGGGATCCCGGGATCGCCAATTCCCGTACCTACCGCAGTAGGCCCCTGGGGGCAAATGAGTACAGGATACATAGAGTTATCACACATTCATCCTTCAGGATAAGGGGAAACCTCCAACGTTAAGTCATATCGGACGATGATTGAAGTGTTCAAATGAGTACAGGCTGCATATAGCTCAGAGTTACTAGACATTCATCTTTCACGATAAGAGAAACCCTCCAACATTAAGTCATATCGGACGATGAATGAAATGATGTTCAAATGAGTACAGGATACGTAGAGCTTAGATTTACCAGACACAAATCTTTCAGGGTAAGGGAAAACCTCCAATGTTAAGTCATATCGGACGATGAATGAAATGCTGTTCAAATGAGTACAGGTTACATAGTAGATCTTACAGCATAAGGGAAAACCACGGAGAGATCTCTTAACACCCTGACTGAGATTAAAACTCTGGATCTCTTGAACGTGAGCAGACTCGCTACAGAGGTGGGCTGTAACGTATCTTCTTCCAGATTCCATGGTGTTTTTCAATTACTTTTCCATCATGGCCCACTCCTGATGAGAAGGTGAAGTCTTGAAGTAGTTCAGTTACTGAAGTGACACGTACC